>JANQBM010265505.1:0-21399 GCA_025594535.1 Erythroxylum domingense | reverse complement strand
GTAATATTTCCCTATGAAATTAATTAAATATATTAATTTATCAGTTTAATGTATAAATTAAAATAGGAAATGTAAACTAAGTTGAATGGCTGGGCTGTGTTAAATGAGGGGCAGTAATCGAGGATGATAAAGTGGAACACAAATCATTTTCCTAGTGTAAATTATGTAATCTTCATGTGCTATCTGTGCAAACATTTTCTCTTACACTATTTTATTTTAAGATAACCCGTGTGGAAAGAGAAGGTTTGTTCTATCTCGGTTTTCCACACATCTTACAGATTCGTCATCAGTACAGATTTGGCCGGTCTTCGAAATGTTATAATGATTTTTCAAGGGGCCTCGGAATTGAGAAATGAAATTGAATAGTAGTACTTGGATACGACATCAAGTTAAATGATTTTAAACTGTATTATTAGATATTTAAATTGTATCATAAGCACGAGAAAAGGCGTAAATAGAGGGTAAGACGCAGGAAAAGCAGACGGAGTTGGATAACTGAAAAGAAGACGGAAGCAAAAAATGAAAAGCAGACTGTAGGGAAGCCAAAGTGGGACGATCGAAAAGTAAATTCTAAAAGTTTCTAATCCAGTTTTGCAATAGTTGATAGGAAAACGAAGTTTTTCAACAAGTTTCAAGGAAAAAAATTTAATTTAGAATTAAAAAGATTAAATGAAAATAAGGAGGAATAAAAAGGAGTTCAGATTCTGGAAGGGGTAATTTCATGCTTGGTCTGTTATTGGGAGCTTTTCGATATTTGTGTTATCATTTCCTTGATCTCCTTCATTTCTTTGTCTAGTAACTTGATGTCATGTCTTATTCGAACTATGTCCTCTCGGCTCTCGTAAGTGAGTTGATGAGGTAGATGGATCATTGTTTTTCCTGCGCTTGTCCATCTATGTTTCTCCGTTACCTTATCTCCAGCGGATGGACACTCACTATGACCCATAGTCTATGTACCTCAGATACTTGAAAATTATCCTCCCGCCGTGTTATAAATTCGGCATATTTAAATGGGCTATTTTATGTCAAGCTGATTATTATATATTTATGTAAATATTATAATTCATATTACATATATGTATATGATTTCTATGTACAGATATAATATATACAGCACTAAAAATGAATCACAAGAAGAATAACGTGAATTTATAAGACAGTAAAAGTAAGGCGAAGAAAATGGATGCGAAAAATTAATTAATTGATAAAGCAAGATTAAAAACTTGGTAATTAAATTATAAAATTTCGAGTAATATAAAATTTGTTAGAGATAGGTTTAAAATAGTTTACATCTTGTCTAATCTGTGAAGTAAAAGACGGAAATCAATTTGGTTTGTTGATTATCTGTTTGAATTCTTAATTATTATTGTGACATAATAAATAAATTGTAATAGTTCCTAACATAAATGTGATGATGGAAAAAGATTTCGTGGTGGGAAGGTAGAATGAATGATTACGGTCCATTAATTCTCGTTAACGTAAGGTTGGAATTTTGTAGATCGGTGTTTTATCTAGCTCTCGTACTTTTCTTCGGACTCATCCTTAGTTGCGATCACCCAGTTCTCAGCCCGCGCGAGGTATTAGTTTGTAAACAAGAGAATACTTGATAATAGAGATTTGTAATAGTCGACAAAAATAGAAACTCTGTCAAGAAGTTTTCAGAAAGGGTACAATGGGAAAATATCAGACAATTCTTTCCATTTTAGGTTTTTTTCTACTGCGACGAGTCTCTGGAGTTGACTGTGCATCTGATGGTGCTGTATCGCTTTGTGACGTCCGATTGTAATCTTCATCGCAGAATCTTTTTTCAAGGCATTGTTTAACTGATGAAGATGATTCAGGGATATTGTCTAAATATTAAAGAAGTCAGTATATACTATGCAGGTGATATATAGTAAGATTATTGGAAAACTAAATGCTACAGAAATACCTGAGATTGTCGAAGGCGTTATTTCATGATCGGGAATTTGATGGGGAGCTAAAAGTTGGCCATTTTTGGCGGGCGAAAATGACGGCTGTTGTCGTTGAGGAGCATCAATTTTGTTGTAGTGAACGACCGTAAATCGTTGGATTCCATCTGATGATTGAGTGTTTGCTGGTTTGACATGCAGGAGAAACGTATCGGTTTTCAACCGTCCGTGCAGGTCTTCTAAGGGGAGATCGATGTTCTTATCACGCAAAATAATTAATATCATCTTTAGTCGAATAAGTATTTAAAGATATTTGGGAATGATAAAATCGCAGATGTAAATGAAAGTAGGAAGGAAAAGTATAACCTTATTGTAATACTGCATAGTTTCAAGGGCGGTAAAGTTAAGAAGTTTTTCAGCTAGGTCGCCGAAAATGGAAGCCGTGATAGTTCCAGTGTCGTCTGTCAAGTCCATGTCGTATCGGCATCTGCATAATAAAGTCAGAATAATAAAAAAAAACACGGCTGTAAAGAATATACAGGTGACATGCGACCGGAAAAGTTTGCGAAAATTTCAATATTTACGCGGAAGGAATAAGCAAGAAATTGAAGATTGGAAATAGAACGGAGAAACCTTGGTTCAGCTGTAACTTTTTTTTGGCAATAATTACAAGTGAACAGAACTCCATATGCAGCAGCTGTAGAGTGAAAGCATTCCTTGCATGCTATATACCAGTATTTTTGCAGTATGTGTTGAAAGGAAATTTTGGCTTCAATCCATGATATCTAGGGAAAAATCAATAAGAAGATTTTGAGGGACAAGTTTTAAATTATATATTGGAGAGGAAAATGAAGATGTAATTACCTTCGGGGTAGAATCTAGATACATGATCTGAGTGATTTTTTGGCTAGATCCAGAAGATATATCAGGATTATATCTGAAATAAGACCGCTGACTGATCTGCTTTTTAATTTCGTTGTTATTTTGTCGTGCCCTGCAAGGTGATAATTATACAGATGAAAAAATTCAAAATTATAAACATTGATATATAATTTGAAGCGAAATATATGAAACGTTGCATGTAAGATAATAGATTACCAATTTTTAAAATCTGCCACTTCTGGTATTGGTGGGTCAACGAGGATTGCTGAGTCGAACCATGTTGATAATGTAACACCTAACATTTGAAAATAAATGTTTAACATAGAATAAAAATGGAGGGAGTAAGATGTAATATTACGACGAAGGGATAAATACCGTTGTAGAAATTGACTCTGAGCTTTGTACAGACAATAACTGGATAAGAGTGAAGCAATTCTCGAATTCGCTGGCCTTCGTTGTCAACAAAAGAATTCCACAGTGATAGTATAACTGTTTGTTGCCTAAGGAGAAAGAAGGCATGTTAAAAAAATGGAGGAATTTTTTTAACTTTAACGCAAAATATTAACGAAGACAGAAAGTGAGAATTACTCTTTGTTCATGATAACAATTCTTTGCAGAATGGAAGCTTTTGCATCTTTGATAATTTCTTTTTTTTCCAATATTTCCACAACGACGGCTAAAATATCTGTCACGTGTTACACATTAATATAATCAGTAATGGAAATGTTTTTTGAATAATGCACGAAGAAATATGTTAAGCATCTAACCAACTGATTTTTGCTTGTCATCAACAGAATCCATAAGATTCGTGAAAGGCGTGAAGTTGAATTTCACAGGGATGATTGCATCGTTGTCTGTGACAGGCTCGATGACAGTCCTGCTTGTAATAATCCATTGTATTTTCAAGCTTTTGGTTTGGTATTGAGGCGGGATCGATTTCACAATCGCATTGGAAATGATATATTTTTCACATGGCTGCAAGATGTTGCCGATTCTTTGGATATCATTGTTGAACGTGATACCCTCAACTTGTGATCCCTGTTAGTTATGAACCCATTATGCATAGATAAGTTGCAAAAATTTAAAAGGAAGAAAGTGTAATTGATATACCTCAGAATCGCACAAGATAAACTTTTGTCTTTTGGATGGTGTATTAGTGGAAGCGATGACTTGTTGTTTCTCTTGCACTATCACTTCACAAGACCAGGATTGCGCTCCAGGGAAAATATCCTTGATTAATAAACGGTTTTCCATGCTGAAAGAAAATGTTAGATGATCAAATGAACACGAATAACTATTTATATGAAATTAAATTACGCGAACTGAGAAAATAAACAGATAATATACCTTTGAGTAAATTTCTTGTTTTATAATTTGACCAATTGAAAAATTTCACGGAAAACAATATTTCTTGTTTTATTTTGCAAGTTTGAAGATTGAAAAGTTCCAGGAATAATAAGAACTTTTATTGATTCAGGAGTTCGAGCTCTTGATAGCGCCACATACAGTTGTCCATGTGAGAATACAGGCTGACGGAGATAAATTCCCACATGATCTAGTGTTTGACCTTGGGATTTGTTTATAGTCATTGCAAAACACAGGCGGATTGGAAATTGTGTTCTGATGAAAGGAATTCCATGTTTTTCGTTCTCTGAAGATTGTAAAGGAATTTTAGGTATAAAAATGATTTTTCCTTTGTGATGGCCAAAAACAATTTCAGCTGAAATTGTATGATCTTTTAGTTGTCTACAGATCAACCTTGTTCCATTGCATAGTCCCTCAGTTGGATTTAAGTTTCTCAGAAGCATAATTGGAGAACCTTCTTTCAGGAGAAGTTTATGTGGAGGCAGTCCTTTGGGATTTAAAGAATTAAGAAAATCTTCATAATCAGCTTGGTGTCTTCGATCTATTGTCTTGTCAAAACTGACATATGAATGCATATCCCCTGCTAATTTTTCAATCATCATCGCATTAATTTCGTCAACACAACTATTTGTTGGACATAGGACGCATCTGTTTATCATCGCATACGGGTCCGATGAATATAAGTTTAGGTCTGGGAAGACGTTTTCCAATAACCTAGGGAGGACAACTTTATATCAAAAAATCTAATAGTGATGACAAAAACAACATATGAAATTGTTTAATGCAAAAGTGTTGACCTATTTAGAGATTCGTCCTTGTTGTCATAAGGAATGATGAGTTCATTTGGTAAGCATATTTGATCTTGTTCATCCATTGGTTCAGTGCCTTCTCCAACCCGCAATAAGAAATCACAGAAAATTGGATTTGAGAGCGCTCTCATATTTGCGGTTAAAGAGAATTTGTAGATGTGGGGCCAGAGATGTGAATTTACAAGACTTGAATCAATCAGCTGTTGCTTCGTTGCCAGGTGAATAACTGGCAAGGTTTGACGAAAGTCGCCACCAAATACGACAATTTTACCTCCAAAAGGCTGATCAGAGTCCATTATATCTTGAAGTAAACTATGAAATGCTTCGACGGCTTCTCGTTTTGCCATGGAAGCCTCATCCCATAAAATAAGGCTAGATTGAAATATCAATTTTGCAACACTGCTTTGTTTGCTCAATTGACAAACTCTTTGTTTTGAGAAATCAAGGGGGATTTTAAATCTTGAGTGAGCTGTCCTACCCCCTGGAAGAATTGAGGCTGCAACGTCTGATGCGGCGACGGCGATTGCAATATGTCCTTGCGATCGCAAATTTGCAAGAAGAGCTCGATATAAGAAAGTTTTTCCTGTGCCTCCAGGACCGTCGATAAAATAACTTCGATTCGTTGAAGTCAAAACTGAATTCACTATTAAATCAAATATGTGTTTTTGTTCGCTGTTCAGTTGTGATTCTAACGATAGCTCTTCTCTATCAATCTGTATATTCATCTCACTTTGTACCTCCTTAGTTTGATGTTCCCGATAATCAACATCAAAGTCATGTTCGGTGAAATGATAATCATTTAAGCTTTTTCCCATCTGTTCTAGAGATTTATTGATATCCTGAAGAGCCATTTTGTTAATGTCGTCAGGTGTATACATATTGCAAGAAGAATCAGCATATATGTAGTCACAACATAGTTCGTCTCTGAAAGTTTCCCACAGCTCTTTAGGATTTGTTGGGGAACAATGGAACAAGAGCGTAGCAAATAAGAGTCTGAGGGATGTTGGCATTTGAAAGGTCACAGCTTCCTGAAGTGTTTCTTGTATGTAAGAGTCGGATGTTAGCAATCCTAATTGCAGTGCAGCATCTCTGAAAGAGTTCATCTTTTGACCGTCAACAGTTAAAAGGTGGTCAAACGATGTTGGCGCTTTAACATTTGCAAGCAGTAATCTCAAGTAATATCTTTCTCCTTCTCGAGGATCAACAGTTACCAATCGTCCTATGACTTTTCTCTGGCTTCTTTCCGACCATGTTTTTCTTTTTCGGTTCCAAACAAAATGCTGCGGGAAATCTTTATACAAACATTTCATTTGTGCAGCTTTTTCATTTATTGAATTGGTCTTGAAGAATTCTGTCAGCATTGTTTTCGAGAAGTCAATATTTCTTAATAAATAAGACAAATTAGCATCTTTTCCAAAGGAAACAGATTGTTGATCTGGGAGGTGAACTTGTAGTGTATACACCGATGGATTGATCTCTGCTAGGCGGAATTCATATATTCGCCATAAAGCTTCGGGGGGTGAAATCCAACGACCTTCTTGGAAATTACTGATTTCGTCAATATTGCATGTGTTTTCTTGGGGGTCAACTCTAAAGCTTACAAGGTCATGGCCCTTAAATACATATTTGTATAAGTATTTAACAAGCTTGACAGTTGAACATATTTCAACATTAATGTGGCAATCAAGTAACATCAGAAGGTACGGGTTATGAGGAACCACCCATCTGTTATCAACCTCATGTCTGCAAATTTTGACCTTTCTTCCATTATCTCTCCGTCTATAGCAGGGATAACTGTCTTCACCATGGACAGTGAAAGGAGTAAAATCTTTGGGATAATGACTTTTGCATATACCATTTCTCATGCAAGGACAATGTTTGTTGATAGAACCACAAGGACCGTGGATCATATGTTTAATCACAAGAGAATATAAGCGGGCATTGTGGTTAGGATCAGGTATTTCGGCTGATATTATTTGATCATAGGAATCTGGATTCAGGAACTTAAACTGTTGCTGAAGTATTAAGAGTAAGTGGGCATGAGGGAATCCACGCTTTTGAAATTCAATGACGTAAACAAATGCTGCGACATCTCCGAAAATTTGTTTCCTGATCAACTCATTTTTCAGAATTTCAAATTTAGCTCTGAACACTCTGGACAATAAATCTGGTCTGTCTTGTGCCTTTTCGTGGAATTTAAGATTGTCTTGTATTTCTTTCCACATAGGATTGCAAGTGATAGTAAGGAAAATATCTGGTTTACCATATTTTTGTACCAGAGTCATTGCATCTAGATAACGTCGTTTCATGTCCCTTGGGCCGCCGATAAATGAAGCTGGGAGAACGATTCGGCGGCCAATTGTAGAACCTTCAGTTTGACCAATGTTAATGCTATCTAAAACACCTTGCAAGATTTCTGATCGTATCTCATTTTGTTTTTTCCTATGGAAGTCAAGGCGAGACGTTTCAATCTTTATATAACAACCGACAACGAATTGTTGAAGTAATCTTAAACTGTGGAGAAGCATGGATTCGTCATAAGTTCTCATTTGAAGTCGATAGCAGTAATACTCTCTTGCAGTTACTAGACCATGCTTACAGTGTGCTTCTTGAGGAACTTGTAATAGTAAAAAAAGGGTTATTAATTTATGTAATTAGATAATATTTCGGAAACAACCAAATAAGGAGAGAACTAACCTATGTCTTCGAGAGCGAATAACTCAGTTGGTTCAGTAAAAGTGGGAAAAGGGGCAGTGCTTGTGTCATTAGAAATATTCCTGGGATTTGTTTGTGGCATTAAGCGCTTAATTCCACGATGCCATCCGGACTCGCCCCGCGGAAATAAAAGTGGATATTGAAGCGGGTCATAGCATGCATAATAAGATTGAATTCTATAACTCGGACCTGAATGAGTGTAGACTTGGATATGAGGAGATTTATCATGTTGTTCATCATCAGTTTCAGTCCATATGGCAGCTACTTGTGATGCACTAGGAAGATTATAAACGCGTTGATCAAGACCAGGAGAACATCTGAGAACAATTTCGTGATTTTCAAGGCATGGGATATCTTTAAGACTTCGAAAAAACCTAGAATAAGGGTTATCTTCGAGAATTGTCATAATGAGCCTCAATGTATTTTCACGAAGTTTATCACAATTGCTGATCCTTTTTTGTACCTCCTCATCGGTATCAAAGAAATAAAGTTGGATTCCAGAAAACTTGTCCCTTGTTGGCACCAAACTCTCAAGGAAATGATACACTTGTCCTTGAACACGGAATGTATAAACTCCCTTTGTGTTTTTTGTTAGGTCACGATCATATCTGGCTCCATAGGAAGTGAAAGCTAAATTGTTATTGTATGTACGAACATTCTTTCTGAAATGTTGTGATTCTTCGTCGGCATTAAGAAATAAACATTTCAAAGCATAAGGCATTTGAGGAGCAACGATTGAAATTTGTCCGGACGAGCAACAAAAGGATGGAGGTTCAAGATAAAATCGTTTGGCGTTACAATATTCACAATCTGGAACAGAACGGAGCTGTTGAGGTTCAAGAGGCAAATTCTGCAACGAAGCTAACGTCGAAGCAAACGTGCGACGATTTACCCCTTGAAACGTATAAGAGGAACATTATCACTCTGTGGACTAGTTACATTGAAAACAGTTTTCATGGAGTAAAGAAAAGGCACCTTCGTTAATGTGATGACCGCGGATATCAATACATGGGCGATGTATTTGTTCATAAGAGGGTTGATGAGTCGGAATTTGACTCGTGGAAGGTTCACCAGTAAGGACAGAATCGTTACGTCGACGAGTAATTCTTTGGTTAAGTGTCGATGAACTGGAACTTCTCTTTTTTGCAGCTCGGCTTTCTCGACGTCGGCGTAACAATTCTTGTTTTTTATCATTTGCCATTTCAGCATATTTTTGACGTCTTTTAGCATTTCTATCCATATTTAAAAACCTGAGCGATAGAGATAACGTGAACATCTTTGATGAATCATGTCGCACCGGAGGTGGCAAAAAAAGTATTTGTTTGTGAAATATATTTAATCAGAACTTGATAAATGAAGCCATAACATTTGGACAGGGAATTAAGCATAGCAAAAATATATTTAAAAAAGTATCTAACAAACTATATATCAAACATGGATAATGATAAAGCATTTAAATAATTAAACAAAGATATTAGACAATATCTTTATCCAAGATAACTGTACGTACCTTACTACTCCAAAAATGTAGCAGAAAATAACCAGCGGAACTAAAAAAGAATGGAGGATAAATGAGGTCAGAATAATAATACAAGGATAAAAATTTACTCGTAAAACGAAAGATGATTGGAAAAAATTAAAATGAAGCAAATTATTGTATCAATCACAAAAGTGATGATTGTAAAACGTTAAAATTTGGATGTTTTTTGTTAGAGTTTGAGCAACTGTATTTATTGGCTGTATTTATTGCTTGTGTCATTCAGTTGAAACGTGAAAGAGAGGAGATAACGTTATGGTAAACAAATTTGGCAAAATGTTATAAGTACAAGTTAAAGAAAGCATCTAATTGAGATGATAAATTGAAAAAATAGCAAGAAAAAATTGATAGAGAAAAGAATGGCTCACTAGTATGAAGGGTTCTTCTTTGTTTCTTCAAACGTAAAAGAGGTTAGATATGATTTCAGTGTTAACTGTTAGACGAGACGAGATAAGGTCAAAGGTTAATATATATAGGTATCAGTGGAGGGTGTAGGAGAACCAGTTTTGATGTAAATAATTATAATTAGGAAGAAATGGTCGCAGCTGATTTGGCTTGTATTAAATGATGGCTTTTACGGGGGGTGCAAAAGATCGACAAATAATCATAGCAATTTCTGAATGTGCAGAGAAGAGGAAGACATGTAAATATTGAGTTTTGCCTGTACTAAAACAGACATAAATATTGGGGTTCGAAGAATAATCTGAGTTGCATTAAATAATGGCTGCTGCATTAAATATCGCCGTCAAGAAAAGTAAATAATCATAGTAATTCCTCTATGTGCACTAAACGTTGATCTCAAAAGATGGAATCGCCGACCCTAGCCGGCGACAATCCGACCGTCTAGAGCAGTAAGGGGTCTAAATCATGCTCTCATCTCAGCGAGCTTCTCAGAGAGATAAAAAGCGAATCAGGTACCAGTTACAAGTGAGACCAAGATTGGAAGTACACAGTTTGTTCAGATGAATTATAAATCTGTAGACATCTTGGCCAAGTTATTGAACAAAGAAAGACTCAGAGTAATCAGACGAAACTTTAACATGGTCATCGTGAATGATCAATAATAACTACATATACTCATGGACAATATTAATAAGAGCATGAAAAATCGTAATAATAATATTAATATTAACAAGGGTAAAAAATTTTAAGAAATTGATATAATTAAATTTTTTCTCTGTCTCGAGAGTTTTTCTTGTTTTGTTTTCTTTTATCGTGTATACAGAGTATCTCTTTCCGATTTTAAATCCAACAATATTACTGATCTCTACTAACCAATGTTAAGCTAAAATGACCTGATGATAAATAATGTTGCAAAAAATTATATAATAATAAATTTAGAATTTAAATAAAAAATGTTAGAATATATATAAGTAAATATTTAATATATATAATAAGCAGGGGCAATTTTAAAATAATATGAAGTTTGTTAGAGATAGCTTTCAAATAGTTTACATGTTGACTACTTACTTGTGGTCAAAGATAGTTTAATCAATAAGTATTTTAATTTGTCCTATTTCATAATTTTAATGAGAAGTAAAAATAAGTGGAAGGTTGTAGATTAGCAAATTCATAAATAAAATTTAATCTGACTTGGAAATAATATTAACTGAATTCATTTTAAATTTATGTTAACTGCTTTAAATAAAGAATAACAAGAGGAAGTGGAAAGATAAAAATAGGATGAAACGGAGAAGGAAAAATAAGACGAATTGGAAAGATAAAAATAAGACGAAGGGAGGGGAGAAAAGTAGAAGGAAGCGAAGTAGGAAAGATAAAACGATTTTAATCATCTAACAAATTTTTCTGTTAACTTGTATGTTTATAAAATCTTCTAATTGAATTGTCAATATAAAAAATATGCTATTGATAATATTATTATATAAATTTAATATACAATCAATAAATTTAAAATTAGTAATCAAATGATAAATAATTTAAATATGTTATCAAATTTCATTAAATAAATATAAATATGTCAAGATATGTGCATTTAATCGTAATAAGTTATAATAATAGAAATATTAATAATAAATAATTTGAACCTGAAACAGAAAAGTTATTGTTAGTCCCTAATTGCAAACTTTACGGGAGCTTGAATTTAGAAAAGCGTATCCTATATTAAGCTAACTTTGCTTTGTTTCAGTTTCTGTTGTCTTAGTTTAACTTTTCTATGCTCTTAGTTTCATTCTGTTTGATCTTAGTTTTTTTGACTATACTTTGTCTTTGTTTCTATTCGTTATAATTAATAGATTAATTTGAACTTCATTATATATATTTATGTTTTTATAAGCGTTACAATTACAAAAATAAAGTAACATTGTGGAATTTAGTCCTTAATTATAGGCTTGTACCAGTTAACAAAAAATACGATACAGAAATAGAGTTGAAGAATAACCACATGTATGACTCAGACAGTCAATCACGTCACGTGGCACTCATTAATAACCGGGCATGAAGACGACGATACAGTGAAGTTGTAGTCTAAAGAGTTCATTTTTGTTGGACGGTTGAAGGGAGCATTTTAGCGGTTTGACTTAACTTTTTACCTGCAAGAGAATACAACATTTAATCGCTAACAAAAGAAGTTGTGAGAAAGAACGCATAGAGATGTTTTTGAATACATACGCTATGTTAGAGATCTGTAAGCTATTTTTGCTGCACTCATCTCGGCCCGTTTTTTGGTTCTTGCTTCAAGACCTCTAAAAATCTGTCCCTTTACTTCCACAATAGAGAAAAAAACTGGCGAATGAAGCTCACCAAATTTCATCGTCTTATAGATTGGGAAAGGATAATGATATTTTTGAACCAACTCTTGCAAGAGATTCTTGTAAATAGATTCATCCTGAGTCGGGAAATATATAGAAAATAAAGATAGCAAGCGCATGAGAAAATCAAAATATTCATAAATATTAGAAAGGAAATGTTAACACCAACATTTACCCACTTTTAGTTTTTTTAGAAGTTGCTAATCAGAAATTTAGAATTGTAAAGACTATGTTTAATCAACAAGAAGATGAAGAAAAAGGAGATTGTTGTAAACTGATTCATTCTCAGTCGGGAAATATATAGAAAACCAAGATAGCAATTGCATGACAAAATCTAAATATTCTCAAATTAAAAAAAGGAAACGTTAACACGAACATTTACCTACCTTTTCCTTTTTTGGAAGTTCTTAATCAACAACTTACAATTGTAAAGACTATGTTTAATAAACAAGAGGAGGAACGAAAAGCAACAATCAAGTAAAAAATTTACGCACCTTTACCCTTTCTCTTTCATGATTTTCCCTTCTTACCAATAATTGTAGGCCATTATCGTCGCTAATCTCTGGGATGTTTTGAATCAGACAATCTGCATGATATTGATTACAAGAAAAGCAAGAGCGCGACCTTAAAATTGAAGTTAGAAACAGGAAATTCCAAAATAAGATTATTGTAAGAAAACGAAGAATTTGACGTTAAATTTGAACTTACAAACAGTAAAATCACAAGTGACATTATTAGAAGTAGAAATGTTGATTAAAATGAAAAAGAACGAATATTTTACCAGGAGTTGAGGTAGAAGTTGAAAGACGAGGAGAACTTGAGGATGGAAGTTCGAAATGAGTGAGGTAATTCAGAGCGACTTTGGCGGCATCGTTTTGTGCTTGCTTTGAGGTGTTCAAGAAAGAATGTGCAGAGAAGGAACAATCTTGGACGATTACTGTAGCTTGGAAGCGAGGCGCATGGTCTGGGCCTTCTTTAGTGAATTGGTACACCGGCAGTTCCCACCTTCGTCTTTGGCAAAGCTCTTGTAGTCTACACTTGTACATTCTTTCTTAGTACCTGGCTTTTCCTCTCAGTCCTATGCAATTAAACGAAACGAAAAGAAACATTGGCCTATATTTTTTCTTAAGGTATATTTTATTTTAAGATAACCGATGTGGGAAGAGAAGATTCGTTCTGTCTCGGTTCTCCACACACCTTACAGATTCGTCGTCAGTACAGATTTTGCCGATCTTCCAAATCTTATTATGATTCTTCAAGGGGCCTCGAAATTGATAAATGAAATTGAACGGTACTTGGACACGACATTAAGTTGAATAATTTTAAATTGTATTATCAAACATTTAAATTGTACAATAAGTAGGGGAAAAGCTATAAATAGAAAGTAAGACACAGGAAAAGCAGACGGAAGCGCAAAACTAAAAAGCAGACGGAAGCAGAAAATGAAAAGCAGACGGTAGGGCAAGTCAAAGTGGGACGGTAGAAATCAGACGGAAGTTCTTTTTGAACTGGGACGATAAAAAAGTTAAGACGGCCCCTCTCTGTAAGTTCTGCAGCCATCCCGCTGCTTAATATCTGTCCTTTAACTTTCCCCTTCGATTTAACCTGGAGTTGTGTAAATGTTTGTCTCTCTTCGTTCGCCTCTCCGCCCACCTCTCCGCCCTTGCCTTCCTCGACAGTGCCCTCCCCCCTTGCCTTCCTCCACAGTGTCCTGCCGTCGATGTGTTGTGTTTCTTTTGTTTTCCTTTACTGTGTATACAGTGTGTTGCTCTTTGCTACTTTGGTAAGTTTATATCTGTCCTTTATGTGTGGCTCTTTGCTACTTTGGTAAGTTTATATCTGTCAACGTGGTATGTATAAATGGAAGATACGCCATCTTGTACGTTGTGGCAGGAGAAAGTGCAGGATCTATTGTGGTATCAATATAGGAGGTGTTGTATATAGTTGGGACCTGGTAGTGACATAGTACGGTGTACGATGCAGGAAACTGAAGTAGCTGATGAGGTAGACGAGAAGCTTCAAAATCTCAGGCAGAAGTGAGCGGATGAGATATACATCATAATCCAAGTGGAAAATACATGGTTTTAGAGTTTTGGAAGTCCAAAGAAGCAAGGAAAGCCACATCGAAAGAGGTGATCAATTACATATTCAGACAATATGAGGTTCAGCAAGCGGAGGAGAACTTCTTGCTTGATCCTGCGGAACAAGTGCAGAGGAGAAGGAACTCTGGTTGTTGAACATGATATTTTTGAATATATAATTGATCACCTCTTTCAATGTGGCTTTTCCTGCTTTTTTGGAGTTCCAGGGTTCTGAAACCACGTATGTTTCACTTGCATTATAATCATTTAACTCTAATAAAGTAGTTGAAACTTCCATCTATATTTCGTGGGTGTCTGACAAATAATGTGGATTCGTAAAGTATGCGAATCAGTATATTATCATCTCATATGTGTTATATTAGCAGCATGTAAATTCTGATATACATCTGTATATTGTTTTATTTAGAATTGGTCGTTTAAACTATTTTTGGCTTACATAAAGTATTTCAATCCTTTAAATAAAAAGAGAAATATAATACGAACCTAAAAGTAAGACGAAGCGGATAGTAAGATGAACTTCGAACAAGACGAAGTGGTTGAAAACAGAATTGAAACGAAATGATAACAAATTGACAAACGGAATTATCAGCAATTATTATAACTCAAAGTGTTTCATTAGCTTCTTCAGCATCTTTGTATTCTCTTCTAGCTCTTTTTCTAGACGAGTTACTCGATCCTCTAAGTTAGGCGCACTCGTCAGTTGTTCTGTCTCTGCTTGTTCTTCTTCAAAAGCAACCGTAGTAGTGTATGCGTCCGAAGATGGAATAGTAATTTCAACAATTTTCAGGAGAGGAAGTTGAATAGGTAGCTTGGCTTCAGGAACATCTAAATCATAAGGAGCTGGGAGACGTGGAAGTGGTCTGTCAACGAAGGGTAGAATCTCTTCAATCGAAGAGATGAGCCATAGCGATCGTCGGCGTAAAATGGCCTTCATTATAAACTCAATTATGCATATGATATCTCCAATCCTTGTTCTGTGAAACTGGCCTTCCTTAAGTTCCCCTCCTACTGGATCATTGGTCATCGGTCGACTACCACTGGTTGTTGCTTCTTGTGATATGTGATGACAAATGAACATCCCGTGAATTTTTTTCTCCACATATCCAGCTTCATAACACGCTTGGTCTATAAGACGCACTTCCGCAGTAATTTCTTCTCTTGTTAGATCATCCAAAACGGGTCCTGTATTTAATTTCATTTTACCCTTATCAGCATTGCGATCAATTGGACGGCTTGGTTGGATGTCTGGAACAACCTTGATCTCAGTACTTTCTAAAACGAGAAACTTAGTGATCGGCCATTTTGACGTATTTGGTGGATAAGGGGTTTGTCCTACGAGTTTCAATTGCTCATAGAAGCTTATTTCATCCTCATTCAAAAAATGCATAGTGTGTTGATTTACCACTATCGGATTGAAGTGTACCTTTATTGTTTTCTTCGGCACTTCCTTTATAATTATTGATGTGCTCTTGTTCTTCAGAGGTTCGATTTCCTCAAGCACAGTAACTTCCAAATCTTCTTTCCTGAGAGGTGGAATAGAATAAACCTGTTCCTCATTGTCTGCAGCTGGCTCCTGTGTCAATTGATCATGTGGTAAAGGAATGGGAGTGGTTCCTTCTTGGCTTTCTTCGTCACAAGTAGGATTATCAGCAATGAGACTCATTTCCTCAGAAGTAGTCAAGAACGGAATTATCTGCTGACTCTGCTCCCCAGCACTAGGAGTAATTTGCTCGTGACAAACCTTTTTCTTCTGTCGAGGTTCAATTAATCGTCGAGTCTTTTGAGATAGTTGACTGTCTTTGTCAGACTCCAATTGCCTCTTTCTTGAAGTTCTTGTGTGTTTTGGAATGTCAGTTAGGAGTATTTGTCGTTTCTGTTTCAGAGTAGTTCCTTCAATAACTTGTTGTTGTCTACCTTGTTTTGGGGAAGGTTTCTTTGTGACGATAGTTATGGGCCTTGTCTCCTGAGTTTCACGCATAGAACTCTTGGCAGTAGATTTCTTCACTGCAAGCTCTCTCCCAGTGCTTGCTTTGTGACCAGAATCCGCTTCTGCTTTTTCCAGATTCTTCAGACCCATTTTGCTTACAGTTGTTGAATTGATGTAACTCTTGATAGATATCCTTAGCCTGTTTCCCCACTGAAGTTGGATTCCAGAATTTCTCAATACTCTCGTCAACAACATCCTATAATGAATATTGTTTTCATCCTTCATCGCCTTTTTCATATACTGAAAAATCAAAAATGGCAAATCTATGGGACGGTGATTCAACAAGTGAAATATGCACTGTTCATCCAGTGTTGTTACCACATTTCTTGACCCTGCCCTAGGTAAGATGCAATTGAATAGTATTGTGAACAAAACCCTTGCCTTCGGCTCTAGATTTGATGTTTTCCTTTCGCATGGATTATTGTTTCCATATAACAGTCCATTGACTTTATCTTCATTTAGTCTTAGCTTTCTGATCCATTTTGGCTTGTTAGTTAACTGTTCTCCAGCCGATGGACATTCCGTTATCTTCTCAAGTAAGTCCTTTGTGACTATAACAGATACTGTATCTACACAAGAAACAATGGTGTCGTCTACGAGGGCTGCATTCTTCCAGAACTCGTACACCTCTTGCGGGTAAGCGTCTTCTTGAATCCGAAAGAAATTTCTCCATCCAGCTGCAATTATTTGGGGCTCGATGTCCATCCCGTGCTCCTTTAGAGATTTAAAGTCGACTTGTCTCTCGGAACTCATTGCTCGCTCAATTTCTGCTGTAGCTGTAAAAAAACTGAACGCACTCCTTTGTTTTGAAAAAGTAAAGGTAGGTCACAGAGGATACGAGTAAATTTGGAAGACGAAGCCTTTTTAGGATATGAGTACTCAAAGTTTAGGGTATACGAAGAGCATTCTAGAATAGGTGTGGTTCCCAATATTAGGAATTGTTACTTACGCCGTTAACGGATGAGCGTTTAACAGCATGATGTTTAGATTCTGTCTGATTTACTTGAATCGTTCTTAACCGTACTGAAATGATAAATGAAATTTAATGGGCCTTCGCAATGAGATCAACGCAATTTAATTTACATTCATGATATTTCAAACACGGAAAACAAAAATCAAAGTAAGACGAAACATGGAGACAGGGGTGGGGAAATTCGGAAATTGAAATTAAGAAGAAGCCAAAAACCAGACAGAATTGTAAGCTGAAAAGTAAACGGAAGCCATACGATGTACACAGACAATAGTAAGACGAAGGGAAAACAAAGACGAAGTGGAAAATTAGAGGAAGCGGTCGAATTGAGAAGAGCGTTGCTTGTATTAACAAAGTGTGTAATAAGACGAAGGAAAATCAGACGGAATCGGGAAACCAAAAAGCAAATGAAAACGATACGATGGACACAGACAATAGTAAGACGAAGCAATTCCTTTACGCGAAGAAGGATTACTGAATTGATAAATAAAATTTTTTGCGTCTTGGAAATCATATCAACTGAATTAATTTTATATTCTCGACACTTCAAACATAGAGACAAAAGTGAAGGTAAAATGTTGAATGCAAACAGAGACAAAGAAATTGATGGGCTGTATAAAAATCGCGCGCGTTATGTTTTTAAATAATTTATTCATCTGTTGTAACTGAAAAGGGAGATATTATTGAGTAAAAATGAGTCTATGTCAATGATTTTTATGAAGATGAAATAATGTCGAAAGAGGAAAGTAAGATGTAAGCAGAAGTGTTTAGATTAGGATTCAAAGGTGAATAGGAGCATAAATTTAAGAAATCAACATATATTATTTGTAAACGGTCTGAGGTTAAAGACGTTAATGTAAACAAAAAAACGGATAGGGATTGGAGATATTTGATTTGATCATGTACTATATCGTGAATTGGAGAAGCTGTACGTTTGTGTAACCGTATATATTGTAAACTTTTTCTGACTAATTCGATAACTTGTTACTATGAAAAAGGTCCAGATTGTTAAGTGGAAACGATGTAACGTGGATAATTTTGATCGACAACCAAAAAACATAGTAAAACGATAAAATTCTGAACCATTATTGGAAACCTTCACAAAAGACAATTTGAATAGTTCACAGGAAAAGTTAGTCTCTGGAGAAGTTTTGAGAAAGTGAATAGTGGGAAAACATTAGACAATTTTTTCCAATATCGGTTTTATTCTACTGCGACGAGTGTTCGGAGTTGATTTTGCATCTAAATGTGTCGTACATTTTGATGGACAACAAATAATGATGAAAAAGTTGAAAGTAAGACGGAAGCAGACCAAAAAAACGGAGTAAAGGAGGCAACATAATAAATGAAACGGAAGAAAAAGAAGACGAACCGGGGAAATAGAAAAAGGGGACGCAAGCGCGGAAATAGAAAAAAGCGGACGATATAAAAAACATGTTCTTGTTTTTTAACAGTTCCACTTCTTTTCTCTTCTATTAGTCCCTGGTTCAGGAATGATAGTAATTTTTGAAGGCAACATTATAAGTATGTAATATTTTAATTGTCATAATTGTAAACCAATGTGTGGTTTATAGATTGTGGTAGTTTCCCCAATCTTTCCTTCAAAGTCTTATAATTTGGTTGTTTCCGGGAGATGAATTATAATGATATCATGGCATCGCTTGATGAAGGTATTTGTTGAAATGTATAACAAAAGATTTAAGTTACACAATCTGTAACCAACGAAGGAAAGATCAAGCCTTGCTTAAAAAAACATAACACAACGATACAAATACTCTAAGGAGAGCTGCCTAGCTATTTATAACACAACGACAGTTAGGTTGTTCCTGCGACTTTGCTAGTAAGGAGAATTGTTGGAACCTCATAGACTACTGTTGCTGGGGACACAAAAGGCAGGAGAACTTACCGCCACCTTTCTGGAAACTCCAAAACCATCTAACATGAGAAAACGATTCTTCTTCAGAGTTAAAATTTAATGGAAATCAATACGTTCTCGATAAGCTCATTAGTTTCTTTGAACTTATTACGAGAGGTTTTGCAGAAATGGAGAACTCGCAAACCAATCTCTTCAAACACCTATGAGTATCGCGTTATCGACATCGCAGACTTCATCTGACGGTGACGAGACATGGGGAATCTCATCCCTACCTCATCCAAGTGCTCTCTGACAAGCGTGCCGGAGAGAAACTACAACACCTGGAAAAAAACATAAAGAAAGACGGGAAGTTAAGCACAGAAAGACAAAGGAAAAAATAAAGAAAAAGAAAAACTCACCGAAGTCGAAAGAGAAACTGGATACGATAGCTGCCGGAGAGAAACTGCAACACTTGTACAGAACTTAATAACACCTGCAGAGAAACAAAAGAAAAAAGAAAAACGTATCGCAGCTGCAGAGGAGAGAAACAAAAAGAAAAAAGCATAAGTTACCAAGGTAGAAAGAGAAACAGATGAGAGAGAGAGGGTCCATCATATCGAAGAAAGAGCCTGCGACACCTGCAGAGAAAGAGAAGATAAAATCGACATGAAGGCAAGGGCAAAGAGGTAAAGGAAGAGAGAGAAACCTTCGCACAACTGGAGGTTAAACGAATAAATAAATGGGAGAGGAAAAGTACAGAACATTTAATGAACAGATAGTAATGATAGATATGTGCAGAACTTTCAGAGAGAGAAGCTTCAGATTGAAGAGACTGGAGAGGCACAACATTCAATGAACACAGAAGATAAAAGACGACCACAAATTGCCGGATGACTGGAGAGTTGCTCATCAGTCACATCGAAATTATTTTCCTATAGACGGGAGCGGATTACAAAATAAATAACTATTTTTTTCATTTCCCCCTGCTTCGCTTTTCCGATTCCGTCTGCTTTTTAGCTTACCGTTTTGCGTCTGACTTTCAATCGTCTGATTTCCGTTTCATTTTCACACTCTCTTTTGTTTTGTTTCCGTTTTACTTTCTTCTTTTCGTCTTTCACACTCTCCTCTTTTTTGTTTCTGTACTTTCTATTTGCGTCTTGCGTTTGACTTTTCATCGTTTGATTTCCACTTTTTTTTCATATCGTCTATTTTTTCCGTTTGATTTTTACCTTTGCTCTTTCCGTCTCTCTTTTGTTCTGTTTCCGTGTTACTTTTTATTATTTGTTCTTCGCCAAAATCATTTCTATAAACTCATTTACACTTAACAATCTATATTAGCAAGATTAAAAATTATATTTGGATTATGAAAAACACGCAAACAAAAATTACACGGCTTATAATGTCAGAACTAAATCTTGTGTATTTTTTCCTTCTCATTTTCCTCTGCGTCCGATTTTCTTTGTCATTAATCATAAATTATCGCGACCGAAGATGCTTCAAAATTTCTCTCATCATTTCCTTCATCTCGTTGACTTCTTTGCCGAGTAATTTTATGTCTTGTTTTATTTGAACTATCTCTTCTTGTAAGTCACTTGGTGAGGTAGCTCGATTATCATCCTTCTTCTTCTTGACAGGCTCTTCCTCGCTGTTTCCTGCTATCTCAGAATCTGTTTTGTATGTGGACAGATTCTTCAAAGTCATTTTCCGAATTGTTGCGGGATTGATAAAGCTCTTGACATTCCACTTCCTCCTGATTCCATTATCGAGAAGAACTCCATAATGTCTGAATATCTTCGTCATCATCATTCCATACGGATAATTAATGGAATCTTCTTTCGTCTTGACCATATAGTGAAAAATAAGGAATGGTAAATCAACGGGTTGGCGATTCAATAGATAGAACAAGCATTGTTCATCCAACGCCGTCACCAAATGCGTTAAACTTGTTCTCGGTAGAATGCAGTGGAAAAGGATTGAATGTAACACCCTAGCCTTCGGCACCAGACGTGAGGCGTTCTTTTCTCTCGAATCGTTGTCTTCATACAAGCGTTGATTAACTTGCTTTTCATTCATACTGAACTTCGTCATCCATCCAGGTTTGCCCGTAAGCTTCTCTCCAGCGGATGGACACTCAGTGGCCTTTGCAATACATTCCCTTGTGACTATGATGGATAGTCTATCTACCTCAGATACAATGGTATCATCTACCATTTGTATATTCTTCCAGAAGTTATAGATTTCATTGAGATATATAGTTTCTTGAACTTCAAAGAATTTTCTCCACCCGGCTGCAACTATCTCTGGTTCAATGTGCATGTCGTCTTTCTTCAAGGATTCAAAATCAACAATTCTTTCATAAATGATTCCTGGCTCCATTGCTTTTTCTGTTGATAGTGAAGTGATTACACAGATTTCTTGGCAAGGTAAAGTTGGTTATTGAGGTTGAGAGAGTAGAGTATTGAAAGGTTCTGTTGATATGAAATTTTTGTCCTTCAAACT
>JANQBM010265401.1:0-21402 GCA_025594535.1 Erythroxylum domingense | reverse complement strand
AATTAAAATATAATTATTAATTAATTAAAATATTGTTTGTTTTAGGTTTCAGACGTTACATGAGGCTATTTTCGTCTTTTCTTGATCTTGTCCATCGGACAAGAATTTCTGTACCTCAATTTTGGAAGGAACAAAATTTTTTGCCCTTGTCCTCTGAAGACGGAACAAAAATAGGTAAGAACAGCAAGCAAACAGAATGAAGGACAGAACTTTTGCGTCCTTGTCCACTGTCCTCACCCCTGAGGACATTAACCAAATGCAGGGTAAAGAAGATTTCCGTGTGTTATCTAGAGAAACCTTATTTCAACACTCTACTGAGCAGAAACAACTGAGCCGGTCTGAGGAGTCTTCCACTCCCCTGGTGAGCGATGGCGATTTGGCCGCTTCCGGAGCATGGACAAAGTGGCTCTTTACTGACCCGAAGAAGATAACTCTGAAACATTATCACAATGTGTCCAAGGACAATATTATCTGCCCCTTAATTGAACTACTACATAATGGCCCCAAGTTATGGTTTTCTGCACTCATTGGGTTCTTTTGGAAAAAGCAATTAGCTTTCCCAGTGGTTAATGCTTGGGCCAAAGCACGATGGTCAAACAAGGGTCTAAAGCGTGTCATGTTACGTGAAGATGGTACTTTCTTGCTCAAGTTTGCTGAGAAGAATGGCTTGAATGATATAGTCAAACAAGGACAGTGGCATATAGGGGAGTAACCCTTATTTATCCAGCGATAACATCATGGGATGGACATGGATAGGAGTAAAATTGACACGTTCCCTATGTGGGTACAATTTCACAATTTGCAGTTGGAATTATGGACCATTAAGCGCCTAAACTACCTTGCTAGTTTCTTGGGGAAACCACTGAGGGCCTAAGCTACCTTGCTAGGTTTTTTGGGGAAACCACTATCTATGGATAATCAAATTGTTACGATGGAAAGGATTGGGTATGTCAAATTGTGCATTGAGGTTCAGAGGTCCTCTATGTTACTTGATTACCTCTGTGTGGTGTCTTGGGGAGCATGGTGAAATGTTGAAGAAGGAAATCCCATTGTCTTTCCCTTGGAAACCAAATTCCACAAAGCGATGGCAGGTGACAGGTAAAACATTTCTCACAAGCTGGTATGATGAACTGATGGGCAGTGACTTGGAGCTGTAAACATTTATGGATCGAAAGTAACAAAATAAACCTGGATCCATGTCTTGTGCAATGTTCTTGATAATGTTGTATCCACTCTCACCTTCAAACTTTTCTCTGTTCTCTCAATAGTGCAAGAACTTCTTTTCTTCTTATGTTTTTAACGTAACCTTTGGAAGGGAGAGGGAAGGGTTATTTATAAGTAACCCTTATAATTCTAATGACCTTTAACAAGCCTAATCACCATTATTTTGGGCCGACCTTTATATTAGAATCCATTACAGTAATATGGGCCACATTAAGTATTAAAATTAATCTAACAATTTTCCACTTAGCCCATGGTACGACTTGGGGATTCAACAATAAATCCTTCAGTGTACATAATACATTGAATCGATCAAGTCATCTTTAATTGAATTAAGATGATGGGATCATGACAGTCATAAGTTATACAACATGATTCCTTCCATGTATCACATAATCAACTCAACTCATATAACCTTAAAGTCGGTAGTTCGGTAATTGTTATCTCACAGAAACAATTATTGTATACAACATAATATGGATAACAAGTAGGTGAGCAAAAGCAAATATGACTATAATTAAATTCACAAGTGTCATAAAAATTAGAGCAAGACAATTATATGTATATATACATGTCAGAACTCTATGCTAACAAGGACTTATCTATAATGTCCATATGTTCAACATGGCCAATAAATGTTTGGGGTAGTAAGCCTTTAGTTAACGGATCTGCTATCATTAGAGCTGTACTAATATGCTCAATTGACACTTTATGTTTTTGCACTTCTTCTTTTACAGATAAGTACTTCAAATCCATGTGTTTTGCACCTTTTGAATACTTGTCATCCTTAGAGAAGAAAACGACTGCAGAATTATCACAATAAATTCTTAACAGTCTAGCAATACTGTTGACAAGACCAAGACCTAAGATAAAGTTCCGCAACCACAATCCATGAATCGTAGCCTCAAAGCAAGCCACAAATTTAGCCTCCATAGTGGAAGTAGCACTGACGAACTGCTTTTTACTTTTCCACGAAATTGCTCCTTCAGCTAATAGGAACATATAACTGAATGTAGATTTCCGTAAGTCTACATAACCGGCATAGTTTGAATCTAAGTAACCTATCACTTCGAGATAGGTTGATTTTCTATATGTGAGCATATAGTCCTTGGTTCCTTGTAAATATCCAAGGACTTTCTTTGTAGCTTTCCAGTGGTCCATTCCAGAATTGCTTTGATATCGGCCTAGCATTCCAATAGCAAAATTGATATCTGGCCGAGTACATGTTTGAGCATACATTAAGTTCCCAACTACTGACGCATAAGGAATAGACTCCATTTTCTTACATTCCAAATTATTTTGTGGACATTGCATTTGACTAAATTTATCCCCTTTATGAATTGGAACTATCCCTACAGAGCACTTTTCTATTTTAAATCTTTCTAATATTTTCTCAATATAACCTTTCTGAGACAATCCTAACAATCTTTGTGATCTATCACTAAAGAGTTCTATTCCAATCACATAGGATGCCTCACCCATATCCTTCATATCGAAATTATTATAAAGAAAATTCTTGACATCATGTAACAAAACCATATTATTCGTAGCAAGCAGGATATTGTCAACATATAGGACTAATATAATGAACTTGCTCCTACTGATCTTCATATAGATACACCGATCAACAATGTTCTCTACAAAACTGTAAGACATAATGGTATCATTAAACTTAAGATAACATTGTCGGGAAGCCAGTTTCATTCCATATATTGACTTCTTTAATTTACACACTAACTTGTCCTTTCCTATGGTTTTAAAACCTTCTAATTGATCCATATATACTTCTTCTTCCAAGTCACCATTTAGAAAGGTGGTCTTTACGTCTATTTAATGATGCTCTAAATCATAATAAGCCACCAAGGTCATAACAATTCTTATTGAGTCCTTCTTTGAAATTGGAGAGAAGGTCTCTTTATAGTCAATGCCATCCTTTTGAGTATAACCTTTGACAACAAGTCTGGCTTTATACCTTTCAATGTTACCTTGTGAATCACGTTTGGTCTTAAAGACTCATTTACAACCCACTTGCTTTGTTCCTTCCGGTAACTTAACTAATTCCCGGACTTTGTTGTCATCCATTAATTTCAACTCTTCTTTCATAGCATTAAACCATTTTTTATAATTGTTACATTCCATGGCTTGTTTAAATGAGACTAGATCCTTATCAATGCTCAAGTCACATTCATGTTCAAGTAAGTAAACTTCATAGTCATTTGAAATAGTTGATCTTCTCTGCCTTACAGACCTTCATAATGCTACTTCTTGTGGCATCACTTGATTATTTGTAACTTAAACATCATTAGCTGGTTCTTCATTAATATGTTCAATTTGTGGAATTGGAAAATTAATTTGTTGTTCTGGTATGTTGCGTATCAATAACAACCAGTGGAATCACGTTTGATGTAGTAGTTTCTATTCGACTTGGAGTAGGTTATACACGATTCTCTTGAATATCCACTTTTCACAGTACTCCACTCCCACTGATTGGATCATTTTCAATGAACCGAGCATTACCAGACTCAACTATTCTTGTGCTATGGTTAGGATAGTAAAATATGTACCCCTTTGATTTTTTAAGATAGCTGATGAAAAAACCACTAACAGTTCTCACATCAAGCTTCTTTTTATGTGGATTATGCAACCTTACTTCTACCGGACAACCCCAAATGTGAAGGTGTCTTAAACTAGGTTTCCTTCCTATCTATAGTTCATAAGGTGTCTTAGGAACTGCTTTACTAAAAATCCTATTAAGCAGATACGCAGCGGTTTTTAATGCATGCATCCACAATGATAATGATACAGTACTAAAACTTAACATACTCCTAACTATATCTATAAGAGTACGATTTTGCCTTTTAGCTACACCATTTTGTTGTAATGTACTAGGCATTGTGTATTGTGCACATATGCCTCGACTTGCAAGAACTTTTGCAAATGGACATGGACATTATCTACTTTCATCAAATTTTCCATAATATTCACCACCTCTATTAGACGTTACTATCTTTACTTTTCTATCTAACTGCCTTTCTACCTCATTAATGAACACCTCTAGGATGTCCACAAAATGAGATTTTTCATGCAATAGATAAATATAACCATATCGTGAGAAATTATCAATAAAGGTAATGAAATATTTTTTGTCACCCTAAGAAGGAATGTCTAAAGGACCACAGATGTCAGTATATATTAATTCCAATAATTCATTACTTTTTATGGCTGGATACTTTAATATATGTTTGGTTTGCTTACTTTTAATGCAATCCATACATATATTCCAATTAACAAAATCCAATGGAGGTAAGATATCTTTTTTCACTAACCTCTGTACCCTTTCTTTGGATATATGACCTAATCTTTTATGTCACAAAAAAGCAGAATATTCATTTTGTGCACTACATTTACTTCCTATAATATGGTCAACATGAAATAGAGATGCAGCAAAATCAACATCAAGATTGAAACGATATAAACAATCAATTAAAGTACCAGAACCATAATAGTACTTATGTTTATACAAAGAAAAAACACCATTTCCAATCTTAAATTAAAATCCTATAACATCCAACTTGGCAATGGAAACTAAATTTCTAGCACATTTAGGAACATAAAGACACTTTTCTATATCCACGTAATACCCAGTGTCCAAGATCAACCTGTACGTCCCAATGCCCTCTATTCGCGCCTTCATTCTGTTCCCCATATATAAGAACTTTTCACTTCCGTTTATGAGTTGGATTGAAAGGAATCTCTGTTGAACATGTGACACATGAGTAGTTGCACCAGAATCTAACCACCAGGTATTATTAGGCACTTCAATAAGATTTGATTTAAAACATACTGGGGCATAGTATGTACCTTTCTTTTCAAACAAAGCCTTTCGTTTAGGGCAATCCTTTTTAAAGTGACCAAGCTTCTTGTAGAAGTGGCACTTCTTGACTTTATGGATTTAGCCCTCATTAACTTTACTAAGAGCTTTGTTATTGGACCCCGTTTTTAGAGCCTAACATCATACATGGGGTCATGAAGCTTGAGCATGAAGGGAGGCTTAAAATTTGAAAATTTGAAAGAAGAATCCTTCGGAAGCAAAGGCTGGCTTCGCCGCGGTGAAAACATATTGGAAAATCCCCTGAAACCCTCGGGAATTTTATGCTGCGGTGGACATATTTAACTTTGTCGCGGCAAGCCTGAAATTTTATTTTCGCCGCGGCGAACTCACTATACTAACGAAAAAAAGGACTTCGGGTTAATTACGCCGCGGCGAACATATATAACTTTGCCGCGGCGAAGTCACCACGAGAAAATCATAATTTCCTTCAGGTGAATTACGCCGCGGCGACTTTTGGCTTCGCCTCGACGAAAACCCCTTTGACAGATCCCATAACCCAAACTATTTATCTTACTGAAATGCAAATTTAAAATTCCTCAGCCACATTCATCAATTCAACTAAAAAAAAGTGGATAAGAATATAACCACGAACAATTTCTCAAAATCTTAATCTCATTTCCATAAACGGATACTTTGCAAAAACAAGAAAAATCATAGACAAATCCAAACACATATTTCATTTATAACAAAATACATAAGTTTTACAAAGCTTTAATGGCATTTCAAGTCATAATACATCAGTTGAGTCCGAAACCCAATAATACAAAATACATTTGAACTAGCAGAACTTGAAATGTGGCTAAAGCCTTGAATTCCTAAAAATCTAACTTAAAAATACAAAAGTATGCACATTCGGAGTGATGCCGTAACCCTTGACTACTCGATTTCTTGCTCATCACTTAAATAAGGGGAGGATAATGGGGGTGTGCTTAAATCTCGTGGGTAACAAATTTATAACCAGTAACAAGCAAAACTATTGAAATAATTTACATTGAATCATAAGCACATATTTTTCAAATTTTCTTTAGGCAATATAATTCACAAATAACACGATCTATGCATTCATCAACTTGTTCACAAATCATAAACATGTAGGCACATCCAAAATGATTTGGGTGGATCCAAAACAAAATGTACTACACATTTCTCATAAAGGTCCTGTGGAGCCGTGAACAGCACGTACTATCATAATCCTACTTAATGGTCTTGCATAGCCGTGAACTTATAGGAGCCCATGAAGGAGCTCCATGCCACCAACAAGCAGGTGGGAGAAGCCTTTTTGTCAAAGTGCACTTGACTTAACTTAGGGGACTACCATAAATCCACATAACATGTATTTTATATCTTACAAACTTGTTGCCCAAAAAGGCACATTTTCAAAACTTGATTTTACAAACATAGTATCTCTTTAAAAATCATTTTCACATTCTTTTCATAATGCATCAACACAATATGCTCATACCAACCAAATACCACTTTTTCAAAGCATTCAAGAGTTATAATGTACATTCATAAAATAGTTGAAATCATTTATTTCCATCATTTGAAAGAAAACATTAATTGCCTATTACTTAATTATAAAACTGTAACCCACCATGAAATCCTTTCTTATAAACTTGCTTAGGAATGTCTCTGCTCTTGCCCCTCTTGATTTCCTTAAACAATAACCAAAATTTCATTCAATTTGGTTTAGAAATCAGAAAGTCATACCTTAACAATTTAAACTATTTCTCATGTTGAAACAAAATTCTATATTCAGCTTCCATGACCAAATTGGAATGCTTAGAGATTGTATTTAGACTCGATTCCTTATACCATTTGTATCCTTATGTCTCTAGTTTACAACAAGTCAAAAATCAGTCCAATTTGATAACTACACCAAAAGTTATGTCCAAAATATCAAAGCATGTTCATGTAGGAAAAATTGAGTTCGCCGCAGGAAGTTCATCGCGGCGAACTTGTTCAAAAACATGCTCCGAAGACATGTTTTGCTACTTTTTTTTTCTAGTTTTTAACTTCCCACCTTTTTCATAAACCCATATTAACCCTAAACCATCTCTTCTACTTCATTTTCAACTTCAATCCAACCTAAAATCATTCACAACAAATTTATAATCTACTTTTGATTATTAACCAAACACTAAAACATTCACATAAACCATTTATCAACAACCTCCTACACATATTCACTTTATCTTCACTTCTAAACATCACTAAATATGCTTCATCTAACAATCAAGGGTTAATGCTCACACTTACTTGTTAAAGCTTCAAATTCCTCAAGATCTCCAAAAACCCTAGCTTTTCTTTTCTCTTCCTCTCCTTCCATGACACTCTCTTTCTTTCCCTCTTCTCACACAATTTTTTCTTCTTCTACACTCTTAATAATCACAAAAATGTCCCTTTTGCCCTCCAATATAAGCCTTATGTCTTTTAACCTTAAGTGATCTTCCAATTTTTCCCTTATACATTCTTACTTCTTTAATTTAACTTTACAACATGCTATACTCTAACTTAATATTAATTTCTCCATTTAATACTTCTAATTCCATCAATCCATGAAATAAATCCTCCCAAACTTGACATACTAATTAAACTCCAAATAAAATGATTTATCTAGCAAGATCATAAAATTTATTTAGACCATGCTTAATAAAATCAATAAAACAATTCGGGGTCCAACAGTTGTCCTTATTTTTGCCTTTTTTCCCTGGTATGTGCTTGCTGCTACTAGCTCCTGGATGAAATGTGAGATGAACATAGTGCTCCTTCATTTTCTTCAATTTCCCTTCCTCCTGAACCAATATGGCCTTAATTCCTTGAAGGTTCCATTTTTCTTTTATGGTGTTATAATTCACCTGAAACTGGCCAAACTCCAGAGGAAGTCAGTTGATAATGAACTGTACTAGAAAGGACTCACTCACATCCATACCTATAGATTTCAACTTTGTATCTAGGTTTTACATATGGGTTAAATGGTCATGAATGGGTTGTGACCAGAAAAACTTCTTAGTTGTTAGCTCACTCATTAAAGTCCCTACTATGGACTTGTCAGCTAAATCAGAGTGGAAGTATTCCTTAAGCTTTAACATAAACTCCTTTGCATTATCCGTCTTAAGCATTGATGGCTTCTCATTTTTTGCGATTGTCATTCGCATCAAATTCAAACTCAGCCTGTTAGACCGTTCCCAAGCCTCATAATAAGATTTTTCAGCTTCTGAACTAGCCTCAGTTATAGCTGTGGGCCTTGCATCTGAAACTATGGCCAAGTCCATATCCATTACACCCAGTTGGAATTGGATTTGTTCAGATCAATCCGCATAGTTCAGACCATTGAACTTGATTAAGTCATTTCCTAAGAAGAACAAATTAGTAGATGCTGCAAATACAATATACAGCCCACGCATTAGTGCTTTGAGTATACCTAAATGGATTCACACTAATAATAAATTGTGACTATGCATTTAAATTCTCCTTTAGGTGATATTTAAATACATAGTTGTAACCTATCATGATGCAAATATATATAGTTCACTATAATAGACAATCAATCATATTCTAGTCAACATGTATGTTATCTTTGGATATATAATCATATTAACCAATTATGATGATAAAGTCTCTTTAATATCATTAATTATAAGCAATGGTCCACCTTTGCGTGACCTCCTAGCGTTATAATTAATAATCTCAATTGTTCAGTTCAACCTTTATGTCATTTTAATAGCATCATCTCAACATGAACAATTAAATATTTAATTTTTCCAGCTAGGTCACTTTGGAGACTAACAAGCTTTCCATATAATAAATATTTAATTGGACAATTACTGTACATGACAAATTTTAATTTAATTAGTTTTGTCACATTGGTGACTAACAAACTATTTTAAATTACCATTATGTCATGTAACACATTCAACATATAATAGGACCAATTAATTCTAAACAATGCATAATATAAAATATTCAAAGTACCAAATAAAACATATAATATGACACTAATTTTGAAATTTGTATTATGCATAAAAATAAATCAATTATGAATTAAATGATCCATTATGTCCTATCCTAAAATTGTTTTACTTAGGGTTAAAGTCCAAAATTTAGTTACTTAATAATTAAGATTGCATAATATAACCCTAAGTTAAACTTCATAAAATTAGGCCATAATTGTTAAATAACCCAAACAAATCCTTTAATGAGCCAAAGGTCCCAAAAATCAGCCTAAAAAATAAATGTTGGGCCTAGGAAGCACGTCTGGCGCGTGCATTAGCCTATAAGTGCATGCGCCAGACGTCTGCCTAACTTGCTTCAGCACTGCACGTGCCAAACGCTGCATCGTCTTCTTTACGCGCCCCATCTTCTCCAAATGTCTACGCCTCTGGTTTGTTTCTTTTGTTTTTTTTTGTTTTTAATTCTGTTATGATTTTGTTTCAAACTACATTCCATCCCTATGTCGGATGGAATTGGGGGTCTTGACTCACCGGAGGCTTGTAGGGATGAGACTGGAATAGCGGCTCTTTCTAGTAAGGAACCAAACTTGGTTCCTAAGATGGGACAAGTGGGAGAAGCACGCAACATGGTTGGCCACCCTGATACGGACTTAATGTTGTCTAGTGGCATGATTCCTCCCTTGAACACTAATCAGGAGGATGTGGTAGTCTCTGTACACACAGAAGAACACGAGAAGGCAGTACAGGAAGAGACTGAGGTGATTGACCAGGAGCATTCCACCCAAATGGCTGAAGTACCTACGGTGAGCTAAGAGGAGGTTGAGACCTCCAATCAATTGACAGAGATAGCTAGGAGAAAATGGAAGAAGAACAAATACAAAGGGGCTACGTCCCCCAAATGTCTCTTTTAGTGTGGAATACTAGGGGGCTTAATAACCCCCTTAAAGGTATGTGGTGAGGGATTTAATCAAAGACAAGCAACCTATTCTATTGGGTTTGCTAGAAATGAAAATCAGAGACCTTGTTTTGCTACAAAACCAGAATTTTTAGGTCCTCAATGAAAGATTATATCAAACCATAATTCGTATTATAATGAGAGAATCATAGTATTATACAATATGGACAGGATGGGAGTTCAACTTGTTTAAGAAAGCGAACAACACTTACACTTGTGTTGCAAATACGATGGCCTTACTCCTCACTTTGCTATAACTTTAATTTATGCTGCCAACTTTGCATTCCAAAGGAGTCAACTGTGGAGCCATTTAAACAGATTATATGCAGTCATAGCAAATCCATGGATGATTGTGGGAGATTTCAACTGCATCTTAAGTTCCACGGAGGCGGAAGGAAGAAAGGCGATAACCCTGGCTAATACTAAGGAGCTCAAAAATTTCCTTAATGGCATGGATTTATTCGACCTTTACTCGACAGGAAGATTGTTCACTTAGTCTAATAATCAGCAGGGAGGACTTTTTACCCATAAGAAGTTGGATAGATGTCTCGTCAATCCTGACTGGATCCAGACATTCCCCTAAGCAACTGTTCATTTTGGGGACAATTTAACATCTAATCATGCTTATATGCGCATACATAATCATGCGGAGGAAAGAAGGCCGGGATCCCCATTTCGTTTCTTCAATGGACTGATGCAGATGGATGGATTCTTAGAACTGATCCACCAATGCTAGTTACTTGAGATACACGGTTATAAAGCATTCCAAATGGTGCAGAAACTTAAGAGGGCCAGAGCTGCTATTAAGAATTTTACAAGAAGTAAAGGACACGATCTGGATGTTCTGCGCACTAGACTCCAACTTGCACAGGCTAACTGTCCCAACTGTCCCTAAGACATAGGACTTTGAGTTATGGAAGTGAACATACTCAAGGAGTTTCGGAAGACGCTAAAGCTGCACAATTCCATCCTTCAACAAAAAGACAGATTGAACTGGTTAAGGGACGATGACTTCAACACAAAATATTTTCAATCTACACTCATGGCTGGATGTAATGTTAATAGAATAGTATATTTGCAGGACAATTGTGGAGTAATGCATACAGAATAGGGTCAGTTACTTATAATGGCTAGGCATTTCTTCTCCTAGCTAATGGGTGGGGGTAGGACGGATATGCCTACAAAAAGCATGAGACGTGTGCTAGCAGGCTGGATGACATACCACCTCAAAGATGCCCTTATATCTCCATTCTTAGAACAAGATGTTAGGAAGACAGTGTTCGGTATGCTTCCTTTGAAAGCACCTGGGCTAGACGGATTCTCAGCAGGGTTCTTCCAGTCCACATGGGAAATCACAGAACAGTTATTTACGGAGGTAGTTTTGGAATTTTTTGCAATTACTAAAATGTTTCGACGATAAACATAACCATGCTGGACAACTCGAAACACTCTGACGTGAATAGGGGAGATTTACACTCTCATCAACATGAAGGCCATGCGGCTAAGAAAGTTAAAAAACGAGATAGAGACGAAGACTCCCTACCTCCCCTCACAAAACCTAGCTATAGTACAGCGGTAACTGGTCGACCGGCTGAAGAGGAGAAGGAGGAGATACCATGGCCCGAGGAGGAGCCGATTGATTTTAAGGAAGGAGATATCACAGTAGTTAATGGGGATCTGGGAACCGTATTGGAGTTATCTACCACATTCAAGAATCGCCTTGATAAGCAATGGGAATGGGCTGTGGTGGTTAAATTGATAGGATGTAAGATTGGGTTCAAGATGTTGCAATTCCGGTTAAATTCATTGTGGACGCCAACGGGGCCTATGAAAATTATTGATCTTGATTACGATTATTTTTTAATCAATTTCGTTGAGGAGGAAGATTATCTGAATGGATTAACAAAGGGGCACCCTACGTTTCGGTCGTCGCAAGGAAAAATAACGAGAACAGTAGTTTCGGCTTGATTCCCAGAGCTCCCGATGTCTAGATACCACCCTGTGGTCCTTCGTGCTATGGGTAACCTTGTGGGATGTACTGTCAAAATAGATGAGACCACTCATCAATCTCAACGAGGAAAATTCGCTAGGGTGGCAGTGGATGTGGTTATCAGTATCTCTCTATAGTCTCGGGTTGTTTTAGATGGAGAGGAAATCAAGGTTGCATATGAGGGACTCCCACCAATTTGCTTTTCATGTGGTATTGTGGGGCATGGTTCATTGGATTGCCCATCAATGAAACGAAATTCTAGTGTTGATACTGTTGAGAAGGATAGTTTGGGAAAGCAACAAGGGGCTCCTCTAAGCACGGTGGTAAGAAAGGATGAATATGGGCCATGGATTCAAGTCCAACGGTGGTTCCATCGTTCAGCTATGATGGAAAGTTATCAAAACGCATCCAAATTAGGGGAGAAGGATCAGGGTGTACTACGTGGATCACGGTTCACGATTTTATCTAATGCCGAAAATAATGGGATTTTGAATGATCAAATCGCAAAAGGTAGCAGTAGTCAATAAGGACTACCTGTTGCTAGGAAGGATTTGGGCCGATTGTTCAGCGCCAAGCCACTGCTAGCCAGGGACAAGGAAGGTCATACCCAGAAGTCAGATGGGTTACTACTAATAAGGCCAAGGATGTCGAGAATAATGGGCCTGTAGATAGACTTCCTATAGCAAATAAGGTGACGAGGCCTGCTCTAGGAGATAAAGGACAAAGTCTTGAATACAATGCCATGCAACGTCGTTATCAAGGGCATCATGTTGCTATCGTAATTAGTTCGCATGAAGATGTTTTGGTGTAGGACGAAGTCTTTAAACTACCTGAGGATGATGCTATGGAATGTGTTGGCTCTGATACTGATGTTGAGGGGTTTAATAACAAGCACTCGGGATACTCTCTTATTGGTTATAAACTACCGCCAACTAGGCCCCCTGATGTGCATCCAGACATGGCTGACTTGTAGGATGATAGCGAATATCTAAAACAGCAGATGGAAGTGGTTCCTGAGACCCCTGGTAGCAACACGGATGGTGTTCAGCTGGATGTTGAGATGAACACTCAAGCTGTATGAGTGTTTGTCTTTTAAACCCACTTGCTTCTCTATGTCTATTTTTATTTGGAATTGTCAAGGGGTTGGAAGCACGGCTTTCAAGCTGGTTCTAAAGAATTTCATAGGCCCTTAATGGTGATGCTAGTAGAAACAAGGATTAGTGGAGATAGAGCTGACCAGGTAGTGAAGCGCCTGGGATATCCTAACTCTTTTCGAGTGGAAGCAGATAGTTTCTCAGGAGGAATATGGTTGCTTTGGAAGAATGAAGTGGTGGTACGTATACTTGCAGCCCATCGCCAGTTCATTCATATTAATATTGTAAGGGATTAGTTTTCGTTTGATTTTCCTGTTGTGTATGCAAGCCCGAAATATCACCTCCAAAGATTTCTTTAACAAAATATAAAGAAAATAGCAAAGGTTGTCAAGAATCTATGGCTTATATGGGTTGATTTCAACGCTAAGTTGGAAAGTGTGGACAAGCGTGGGGGAGCAAGAAATCAACCTGTGGTGAATAAACTTTGTAAGGAATATGTTCAGACGTGCAGCTTACAGGATCTTGGTTTTGTCAGGCCGCGATTTACGTGGAGAAGAGGGAACATTTGGGCATGATTGGATAAAGTTTTTGCTTTGATAACTAGTTTGAAAGGGTTCAAGAGACTCGAGTTTCCCATCTTCCTTTTTAAAAATCTGATCATCATCTTGTTCTTGTCACTTTTAAGATGTCGCTGATTGATCAGAGAAGCCCTCGACTGTTCAGATTCCAAGCAGCATGGATGACTAATGCAACTTTTGATTCTTTTGTACATGAGAATTGGAAGCCATCTAGGATTGACTTTAGTGGCTATTTGGGTTTGTTTGCTACGAAGCTATAAGATTGGAACAGATATGTTTTCGGTAACATTTTCAAGCAGAAGAATCTTTTATTGGCCAGATTAGTGGGTATTCAAAAGTGTTTGGAGAATGTATACTCGGAGTCACTTGAGGATCTGGAATTTCATCTTCGAGGAGAATTAGAGATGATTCTATGTCAGGAAGAAGTATTTTGGCATCAACAATCTTGGTGTAACTGGTTGTCTCAAGGTGACAAAAACACTAAATTTTATCACGCTAACACCATGACGAGGCGAAGGCATTTGAGGGTAGAATTCTTAAAAGATGAAGTTGGTACTGTGATCAAGGATGTAACGGTTTTAAAGAACATGGCTAGGAGTTTTTTTCACATCTCTATTCGGAGGAGGGTTCACACCCTGTTCTATTTCCTATTCGTGATGGGTTTAATTGGCTCACTAATGTTGCGAGAGTTATGTTGAGTCGAACAATTTGACATGAGGAAGTGAAGTCAACAATTTTTAGCATGGCCCCTAATAAAGCCCCTGATTATGACGGTTTTCATGCTATCTTCTACCAAAAACAATGGGACATCATTGGAACCTCCCTAGTAGAGTTTGTGCAGATATTGTTCAATCACGAAACCTGGGAATCAGCTATAAATAAGACAATTATAGTTTTGGTGCCAAAGATCTCTAATTCGTTCCTTCTTTCTCATTTCAAGCCTATTAGCTTATGTTCGGTGCTTTATAAAGTTTTATCTAAGGTTGTGGTTAATCGCATAAATCCGTACCTCAATAATCTCGTTAATCCTACACAATGCAGTTTTATTCTGGGAAGATTAATCACAGATAACATTATACTGGCTCAAGAGGTTATTCACTCTATGAGAAAACTAAGGGGGCAGTGTGGGTATATGGCTATTAAAGTGGATCTGGAGAAAGCTTATGATTGACTGAATTAGGAGTTCATTCGGGATACATTGCTAGATATTGGAATGCCTGATGTTTTGGTTTCTTTGATCATGAAGTGTATTTCGTCAGTGTCTATACAGGTTAGTTGGAATGGGGAGCTCACTAATTCGTGTACTCCATCTCGAGGCATCAAGCAAGGAGACCCTCTGTCACCATACATTTTTGTGTTATGTATGGAGCGGTTGGGGCATTTAATTACTAACGAAGTTTCTTGGGGTCGCTGGAAGGCTATCAGAATGAGTAGAAATTGCCTGAAACTTTCGCATCTATTTTTTGCAGATGATCTTATACTTTTCTCAGAAGCTTCTATAGACCAAGCTTTGATTATTCAAGAAATTCTGGATATTTTGTGTGGCTCGTCTGGACAGAAGGTAAGTAAGGATAAAACTAGATGCTATTATTCCCCGAACATCCCGAGAATTGCAGCTAGGAATTAAAGCAAATTCATGGATTTTCAACTGGAAAATCACCTTGGTAAGTACCTTGGGGTTCCCTTAATACATGAGAGAACTTCCAAGAAAACTTATCAATATATTGTAGACAAGGCTCAAGCTAGTCTATCAGGTTGGCACGCGAAACAGCTATCTCTAGCTGGGAGGATTACACTTGCCAAATATGTTCTTGCAGCTTTTCCTGTCTATACTATATAAACGGTTAAACTCCCTCGTCAACTTTGTAATGAATTAGAGAAGGTAATGAGGTCCTTCATTTGGCACTCAGGGAACTTGACAAAGAGTTTTAATCTAGTTAACTGGGAGGTGGTGTGCAAAGCCAAGGATAGGGGAGGACTTAGATTACGAAAGCTTCGCGAGAATAATGATGCGCTTCTCACTAAGTTGGGTTGGTCATTCTTCAATAGGCCACAAGCTCTTTGGGTTCAAATGTTAAAAGCTAAATACAAGTTTACGACCGACTCACTACTTATGCTATTGAATCCTAAAGGAGGTTCGATGGTTTGGCCTGGTATAACTTTTACTTGGCAATACGTCCTTCATGGCATTAAATGGAAGGTTAGGAATGGGAAGTCTATTTGGTTTTGGTTGGATGCTTGGGTGGATGAGTTGGGCCAGGTACTCCATCATGCTATTAAGCCGATTCCAAAGGAGATTTTTCATCTCACAGTTGATCATTTTGTTAATGTAAGTGATGGTTGGAAGTGGGACTTGTTTCAAGATTTACTGTCTTTTACAATATGTATGTATATAGCAGGTATTCTTCCCCCGAATTTTGGCTTAGGCCCTAATAAGATCATATGGGGTGCTTCGAAATATGGGCATTTCTCAACAGCCTCAGCTTACGATTTAATTGCTGAGGATAATGCAGGGGCTCGTAGGGGTTTCTGGGACATGGTGTGGCGGTGGAATGGTCCTCAGCGCATCAGATCCTTCCTTTGGCTCCTTTCTCGCGATTGTCTCCTCACGAATCACCAACGTGTGCTTTGTCATATTGCTACTGATTCTAGTTGCTGCATTTGTGGGGATATTGAAACTTGCATGCATGTCATTCGAGATTGTATAAGAGCTAAAGCCATTTTGCTTTCGATGATACCAAAAAGTATCATGGACATGTTCTTCTTGGTGGGGACGAATGAATGGATGGTCCTTATTTTTCGAAGTAATTCTCAAGTTCATGGGTTGGACTGGAATACCATTTTTGGAGTCACATGCTAGAATATTTGGTATTGGAGGAATCAAACCATTTTCAATTCCAGCTTTCGGTGGCCTAAGAACTATGTCAAATTATTCTTGATTATGTCGGTTGGATAAAAAAATCTTATGAGTTGCAGAGACGATGGGTCCTAACATTCGGGTTGAGAAGTTAGTAGGATGGTTCCCTTCGAATAGTGAATGGGTATGTTTGAACACTGATGGAGCTTTTAAACTCTATACCGGGTTAGCCTGTGCAGGGGGTGTTATTCGAGATAGCACTGGGAAATGGCTAGGTGGTTTTGTTCAAAATATTAGCTATTGCACTTCCATAGGAGCTAAGTTATGGGGAGTTTATTCAGGATTACTGCTTGCTTATTAATATTGAACATAGGTTTTCGTCAAGTTGAGTTAGAATTTGACTCACTTATTGTTATTAATATTCTTTCTTCCTCTTCGAAGATGCAGGCTTCACCTATTTCCCTTGTTCAAGGAATCTTGAGGCTTTTGTCTAGAGATTGGATTGTTCGATTTCAGCACACCTATAGAGAAGGTAACCGGTGTACGGATTGGTTAGCCAATATAGGCCCCTCTTTTAGTATTGGAGTCACTATTCTCCATTCACCCCCTCAAGATGTCTAAGCATTCTGCTTGAAGATATAGCAGGAGTTGCCCTACCGTGTTTATGCTTGTAATTTGGTTCTTTTCCCTTTCATTAAAAAAAAAACTTTGAGAGGTAAACAATACCTTCATTTGCTTGGTCCTAAAGAAGAAAATCCTCAAAATCTGGCTGATTTTAGACCCATTTCCTGCTGTAATACTTTCTACAAAGTGATTACTAAACTTTTGGCTGATAGATTGAAGGAAGTTCTCACCAGTACGGTTGGTAGTTCTCAAGGTGCCTTTATATTGGGAAGAAATATAGGCGACAACATTTTACTCCTTCAAGAATTGTTGAAAGACTATGCTTCTGGGAAAATAATACACAGTTGTATGATGAAAATAGATTTTTACAAAGCCTATGATATATTAGATAGGGGATTCTTATATCTGTTTGGAAGCTTTGGATTTGCCTGCTACATTTGATTATGGAGTGTGTCCAGACACCTTCATTGAGTATACTTGTAAATGAGGTTCCCTCTAAACCATTTCATAATGCTCGGGACATTCTCCAAAGTGACCCACTTTCTCCCTATCTCTTCATCATTGCCATGGAAGGTTTGTCTAGACTTCTAAACTATCTTACGACTACAAATGGGAACTTTAATTGTCATTTTCAATGCGTTAAACTCTATTTAACCCACCTCATCTTTGCAGATGATCCGTCGGAAATTTTGGGATGCAACTTTGCAACGTAACTCGTCCATTTATTCTATCTGATTATGCCTTTATATAGGCTTACAGATAAACTGAAGATCAAAGCAAATCTTTAACAAAACCAGATATTTTGGCCATAACAAAGTAGAATAAAATCAAGAAACTATTCTACAAAATCTACAAGACTAAAACAAACTAAGACCTATTCTAAAGGAATTTTAACCATTCTAAAATTTGAATTAATTCTCAACATTCCCTCTTAATTCAAATTTTTTGGAGCACTTCTCCCCATCTTCATAATATTCTATGAAGTACTTCTCTTCACTAATTGATGCACTACTCATCAACTTATTGATGCCCTTCTCACTAACTTGCAATCATTGGAGCACGTCTCTCCAAACACGTCTTGGTGCACTTCTCATCAACTAAATAAAAAAAGAGTTTTTTCTTCAGCCATATTGGGAACCTTCTTGGCAACGTTTGCAGTTATTGGAAGAATTTTTTTTCTTACTTCACTCAATCTCACAGTCCCTCAAAGATCTATAGCTTTGACATCATGTTGGAATTTTTAGGATACAATTTTGCAACGTAACTCATCCATTTATTCTGATCATGCCTTTATATAAACTTACAGATAAACTAAAAATCAATGCAAATTTTCAACAAACCCAGATATTTTGGCTATAACAAAGTAGAATAAAATCAGGAAACTATCCTACAGAATCTACAAGACTAAAACTAACTAAGACCTATTCTAAAGATATTTTAACCACTCTAAAATTTGAATTAATTCCCAACATGATCTACTATTATTTTGTGATGATGATAGAGAATCAGTTGATTCTCCCAATGGTCAGGACTCCAAGATGTCTGGTTGTATCCCTCATTTAGAAAAAATCAGAGTTAAAGTGAAATTGTGGCAGAATAGACACGTATTGTATAATAGTAGAATTACACTGATTATTTCCGTTTTGAGTAGTCTTCATATACATTGGATAGCTCATCTACCTGTACCTCGGAAGCTCATAAAAGAAATGGATAGATTGTTAAAGGCCTTTCTTTGGTCGGGTAAAGCAGATACAGGCAAGCTTGCAAAAGTTAAAATGGAGTGACATCACATTCCCTAAACAACAAGGAGGTTGGGCATAATATCCATGAAATCTATATGGAAAGCCTTATTAAGTAAGAGAATTTGGCAGCTGTTATCAGATAAAGAACGGATGTGGTCTAAATGGATTCATGAATTCTACCTCAAGAATAGCAGTATTTGGCAACTGGAAAGATCTTCTCATTTCTCTACAATATTTAACCATCTATTAAAGCTTCGATAGTCTCTGTACCCACATATTAAACATAGAGTGAATGGAGGAAGAAATAACTATTTCTGGTTTGATAATTGGCTTGAAGCCAGTCCCCTAATAAGCAATCTGGAGTTTGCATTGTTGAGGAATCGAATACCAATAGAGGCAAAAGTGTCTATCCTCATCCAAGATGGTGAATGGTGTGGGAACTTTAGAGGGTTCGCAAGGCTGAGAAACTATCTCCCATCACTGGGTGATATGGGTTGAGAGGATTCCATCTATTGGAGTCTCCATCCATATGGCCTATTCACAAATCACACCTGTCATAGACTTTTCCGAGCTAGAATGGAGGTAACATAGTATAAACTCATCTGGTATAAATCTCTTAATCCCAAAGCTGCGTTTATTGTTGGTCAGCGATCAAGAATCGGTTGAGGACTAAATGTAGGTGGTTTAGGCCGAATGAAACAATGTGTGTGTTATGCCATAATATTGATGATGATTAGAACCACTTGTTTTTTGACTGTGATTATTCCAAAACTATAAGGAGTAGACTTCAACATATGCTAGAGATATCTAACCCGACTTACGAGTGGGAGGTCACCTTGAACCGGTTCATTCACTTCTCCTCTATGGATCAAGTGACTGCTTTGCTGCATAAAGTGGATTTAGTTACTAACATCCACATTGAAAAACCGTAGGGGTGGTAGTTTTGCAAACTTTCTAATTCATTTCTAGCAAACAAAGAAAATTAGAAAAATTAAAAGAACAAAAAATAAATCATCAGCGAGATTTGATAAAGCAATTCAGCACTCTTTGCCTATATTTGCGGGGGCCTAACCTAGATTAATACTTTCACTGAAGTACAATAGATTTACCCAAGGCTTTACTAAGCCGACATCACTCAACCCTTGACACTATCTCTTAATCTCACATCCTGTGAAAGATTTTCACTCTCGATAACAAGACTGACTCGTGTTAACCTCAACAGAGGATTTTACTCAATAATATTATGACTGAAGAACACTAAATAAATAAAAAAACTTGAGAAAGAGACAGAAAACAACTTTCCAATGACCGTAGGTCCTCTAAGAAAGATCTGACAATTGTTTCTACATGTGAGCCACTCCACAAGGATAATTTCCATCTTGATCAACTATCATACGATTAGTAAAGAACAATGCAGAAAATATGGATAGGCAACCCAAATACTCACCACACACCAATCAGCTCCAGATTTTTATTCACTCACAAATCACTTCTCACATGAAATTTATACGCACACCTATATAGGAAGTAAATAGTGTAACGTTGTAATCTTGGTAATTCTCTAGATGTATCCAAATACACAATCTTAGGAGCTAATTACTCAGTCAAAGACATTTGTATTTGTTGTATATATATCCAAAGGATATCAATGAAATAGCGTGATTCTCTTTCAAGCTTTATATGGTATTAGAGCTGATCGATCCCATCACGCCTTCCTCTTCCTTCTTCATCTGATAAGCTTCTGACCTTGCTGCTATGCCTTCTTCCACCCTACCAAACCCAGAGGCTGCTGATACTCATATCATTGCTCTTATAGTTCATCCTCAAACATCTTTCAAATTAACACCTACCAATTATCTCATATGGAAGCTTCAATTTCAAGCAATCCTACGAGGCCACAAACTTCTTGGGTACGTTGATGGTACTCTTGCACCTCCCGCCGACATTGTCATTATTAAAGGCAATACAGTGTAAGATCCTGCTTATGATACTTGGTTTCGCCAAGATCAACTGATCTTCGCTGCCCTCATTGGTTCACTGTCATCGACTGTGGCGCCTCATGTCAATCGTGCTGTAACATCGTGAGATGTCTGGGAAATACTCGCGACCATTTATGCTAAACTATCTCGCAGCCACATCAAACAGATCCAAGATCAAATCAAACGACCTTTTCAAGGTGGCCGATCCATCTCGGAGTATATGACTTTCATCAGGCAAAAAGCTGATGAACTTGCTCTCCTTTGTAACACCCCATTACCCTCGGGTACGCACCGGGACGCCCGTAGGTCATTTCGACACATATCCTAAGATAAGGGAGCGCTACGTACAATTACTATAGAACTCCACATAGAATCACATGCATTAAAGAACAAGAACCAGTAATGTAAATCTCAAGATTTTTAAAACCAAATTTTTCCCTTTTTCATTACTCCAAAACAACAGTATATACATCAGTGTACAGTCTGTACATATGGAAATCCTAATACAGTTGCTATG
>JANQBM010263982.1:0-16535 GCA_025594535.1 Erythroxylum domingense | reverse complement strand
CTCTTAGTGAGTCGATATCCAATATCTTTAGGAATGACTTTGGGTTTGCCCAACAAGTCCCCTTAGGTCAATCAATACCAATTGCATTTATAATGCAATTATCAAATCTAGTGCTATCAACTATTGATGTGTGCACATATAATGGGCTATCAACTCTTGATGCATGTATATTATTACCTAACTTCACCTTTGTCCATGTTGACCTTGGATTTGCCCAACAAATCAACGTTTCTAGTTAAGAACGAACTTTAATCCGAAAATCATATTTCCATAGATTTAATATATTCATATAGAGCAGGCTCGGGTTTGCCTAATAACATTAACTTTAAAAGAACTCTGGTTCTCACCATTTTAATGAAAGGCGTTACTTTTAATATGCTAAATGAGATATTTCTACTTAGGTCTCATGTAACTAGGAAGGTTTTGTATATATTGCACACACACATATATATAATTACTATAACTATATGGCATGATATAGACACTCTAATCATGTTAGCCTTATGTCCATAACCATCCATTATGCAAGCCCACACATACTCCTATCATGTATGCTTTAATTTATAATATTAAACACATCAAATTTTGTTGTGATAATTTATGGATCTTACATTTTAGAAGTTGATTCAACTCTTAAATCGAATTTCTTCCTAAGTGTTATCTTAGGTAAATTTAATCTTGTATGTCATTTAGGCTTAGAATTTAATATTAATCAAATTAAATTAAACTCTTAATTCTATAAATTAATTCAAAATTAATTCACATTAAAATTGATTATTTGATGTCAAAATTAAACATTTTAATTTTGTCACATGCCAGTTTCTAGTTTTTCTAGAAAATAACACTCAACTTAAATTAATTTAAATTTAATTTCCAAAATTTCTAGAACATGAAATGATCATTCCATGCATCTCCAGGTCATTTCAAGTTCATCAAAATAATTTTGAAATCACCTAAAAATTATTAAGATAGCCAAAACACCAACGAGATGCTAAACATGACAAATTTGACATCAAAACTTTTTTCAGAAATCTTAATCTGAGCAAAATCATTTTGGCATGCTTCATTCATCAAATTACACATTTTTATCACATAAAAATATTTTAAAGTTTTTGGAACCGAAACATACACATACAAAATTATGAAACAAAACAGTTCCATCAATTTCAAAAAAACGGACTAGATTTGTTTACTATTTGAAAAATTAAATGTAAAAATTTAATTAATCATGGAAAATTCCATAGGATTAAATACATTCCAAATATGTTTACATAAAATTTCCATAAACAAATTCCATGAAAAACATGTCAAATCTCATCAATTTAGCCAACTAATAGCATATGTTTAGCAAAAAATAGTTTTCCAGCATATTGTTAGAAATTCAACAATAAATATTTCTATCACATGGAAATCAATTTTCAATCACTAAAACCATATAATAACATCTCATGAGCAGATTAGTGAAAGAAAATCATGAATTTTGTTTCATAATTTAATTTCGAATTTTCTAAGAACAAACCCACTGCTGTCACATCCACGCAATCCTATTGCATATGTAATAGAAACTACATCTAATAGGCATAAGATGGCTCTAATACCACTGTTGAGTTTTAATCATGCATCATATGCATCAACTATCAGAATATGCAACTAAACATAAAATGAAACCTAGAAAATATAGAATCAAACATGTGTCATTAGATGTAGTAAAACAAAACTTGAACTTAAGAGGAGTACCTTACAATCTTCTCCGTTCTTTGTTGTATTCACCTCTTCGAGTTGTCGTAAGCCATAGAAGCCAAAGAAAGACATCTCTAATGATATCCATACTAAGAGTGAAGCCTGAAACCTCTTAGGAAGAGTGGTTAGAACACACACAAATTGCTAGCTATGTGGTGTGTTCCTTGAGATAGTATTTTAGAAGACGGTGAACAATTCACAGAAAGACTCATTTCTTTCTTTCAAATTTTACACAAAAATGGAATGTATTTGGACCCCATTAGCCTCCCTCTAACTCTAAACATCAATGGAGAGTTAGTGAGAATTAAATGGCTTGTAATGCCACCTAATTTAGCATGAAAACATTCACCCCTTCTTTAAAGGGTAACTTTGTCATCTTGCTTATTAGAAGGCAATTTTGTCATTCTACCTAATAAACAAGATTTATATGTTTCATATGATTCACAATCAAATGAATTTAAACTAAAATACTTTTGTAGCTTATTTATTCATCTCTCATATCTGAGATCCCCATCTAAAACCATTTTCCTCATTCTTCGCATTTCCAATGTGTGTGACCCATTAGGTTTCCAAATATATTGACCACTTGAATTAATACTTAATTCAAGCAAGTTACGAGCATTATCTAGCAACACATCATGACCCCCAATTGATCAAAAAATTAGTGGTCTGACTATGAACCCTTCCATAGACAATGTTCTTATGCAATTCATCCTTTCACCATTCTATGTCCATTTGGTTTAGAGTATGGTTAAAGTGTCAACTACCACTAGATTGACTACGTCACATCTAACCCAAGTGATGTTAGTTCGAGTGATGTTATTTCTTATCCCTAAGTCACATTACTTAATTGGATATGTCATTGAAAACTATCTTCATGACATTTCCATTCTGGCCAGAAATTCCTGAGTAATAACCTCGACAAGATTGTCATTGGTATCATCTCCTATCAGGAGTGGTGAATCCTTTATTGGCTACTCAATTAACTTCGAAGACCTTATGTTGTAACCAATCACTACCCTGTGAGCAACTTTTGTGAGGCAATGAGGAATGGAAGCAAAGTACATGACTAATATTGAAGATATCCTTGAGCACCTCAATTATAAGGATATTTGCACGATTGCTATGATGAGACTATCACTGACACTCAACAAATTATCTATATGATTGTCTCATGGTAGGTTATCCAATGTACTTACTACTCTTAGTAAACATCCATATATTAACTCTAAATAGCTCATGCTTACAGCTGATGAGATCTATTGTTTGATCTAATCAAGGGGTATAACATGTGCTAGTATATTCATATTAATAATGTTCCATCTCATTAATCCTATGAATAAGGATAATTTAGACACTAACATAATTACACATGATAGGAATCTCATTATCATGATATCATCATGATTTCTTTCATCCTATATAATGTATCAAGGACTTTATTAATTCAATTTAAGATCACTATCAATTCATAAAAAATAGGAACATCAAATTAAGGAAAATGCTTTTGTATTATTCATAAAGATATCTACAATAAGTGCTAAAGGAGATTGCCTTTATAGCACTTACCTGGCAGGAACTTGAATATGATACGTAATAGTTCTGTTGAAGGTTGTATGTGGTAACTAACAATATTAAATCATTAGGGATAATGTTGCATAAGTTAAATAGTTCGAGCTTATGTGTTTATTGCTTAGATTGGTCCATTTTTCTCACTTGTAATGCGACTGTCCGAATAAACTTAGAAAACTTGTTCTAGATTTTTCGATAGTTAGGGTTAATGAAAGAGCTCTTTTTAATTAACTACATCCTAAGTAAAAATTAGGATTAATAAAGTTTATTGTTAATTCATGACCAATAGTCCTAAGAGAGGTGTAAAGATGATATTTTAATGACATCTGTGAGATTGTACATAGGCCTAGATTAAACCAAAGAACTAGATTTCAATTCATTCGTCAGTTCTATCACTTTGTGACTGTTTAATTTGAGTACTTTTCCATATTCAAGTTTTTTTTAAATTGCATCAAACAAAAACCCCCATTTTACTTATTCAAATAATTTAGGAAAGTAATTAGATTTAATCTCTATGGGATTGACCTAGACTTGCCACTATTATAGTTGTAGGTTTAGTTATTTTGATAGTGTTACGACGTAGCCCAATTTCGGCATCGTAGTCGAGGATTACTATCCTTTGTTTATCTAAATTTATTTGTTTTGTTTTATTTTTTATTGTTATTTCTATTTTATTAAATTCTTTTGTTATTTGATTAGTTACGGTGTATGACACAATCTTCTCACATTGGTGAATTGAGTTTTGATCCAGAACTTAAAAGAAAAATATGCAAAGTGAGAAGACAAGTTGTAAAAGTTTTGGGGATCCATAGTCGTTTGATAGAAAACTTAAATCTTCACCAAGAATTCAAATCGCTTTGGATTTAATTTTTGATTCTTCAAGTGATTCTGTTTATGAATTTGATTCTGACATGGATGAACAAAATAATAATCACACTCTTAAGTAATTGGCTACTCCTGATTTTAATCACCAACCCTTGTGCATTGATTTTCCTGCTATTGATATGCTTTTGAGCCTAAATCTAGTTTAATTCATCTTTTGCCTACTTTTTGTGGTATGCTAAGTGAAGATCTTCATAAGAATCTCAAGGAGTTCCACGTAGTAAGTTTTAGCATAAAGTCGACTAGGATATAAGAAGAGCATACTAAGTTGAGAGCATTCCCATTTTTATTGGGGGACATTGCTAAGGATCGACTTTACTACTTGCCATTTGGATCGATCACTACTTGGAATGAAATACAGAGACTTTTTCTAGAGAAGTACTTCCCTGCTTCTCGAGCTACGAATATTTCAAAGGAAATCTGTGCAATTCGAAAACATCGTAGGGAGACATCATATGAGTACTAGGATCATTTGAAAAGGTTATATGCTAACTTCTTGTACCATCAGATCAGTGAGCAACTCTTAATCCAATACTTCTATGAGGGGCTTTTTCCACAAGAAAGAAGTATGATAGATGTAGTAAGCGGGGGTTCATTGGTAGATACGAAGCTAGAAATCTAATTTCTATCATGGCTACTAACTCCCAGTAATTCAGTATTTGAGAGGACCCTCTACCATTAAAGGATAACGAAGCTAGTACTTCTACATTAGTACAACAAATAGCTAGGTTGACATCTTTAGTGAGACAAATGGCTACAAATAGTGCTTAACAAGTCAATGTATGTGGAATTTACACAATGGAAGGACATCTTACTGATATATGTCTAACCTTGCAGGAGACTTAAGTGGATCAAGTAAATGTTTTTGAAAGCTTTTCGGGCCAATCACAAAAGAAGTATGATCCTAGCTACACCTATGCATACACCTTAGGATGGAAGAATCCTTCATTCAACAATTATGGACAATAATAAGGCTCCTACTAACAACCATATCAAAGACAAGGTCAACCATCAAGCTTTAAATCTTCATTGGAAGAAATGATGAAAACATTTCAACAATAAACAAGAGCTACCATTTAAAATATGGAGAATCAACTAAGTCATATAGCCACTATGGTAAGCTGATTGGCGAATTAGAATTTAGGTAAGCTTCCTTATCAAACAATTATAAACCCAAAAGAGAATGCAAGTGCTATCACTTTAAGAAGTGATGAAGAAATAGAGGTATCACATAAGACTCCTATTATTGGAGATGATGAAGAATCTGAAAAAGAATTTAAAGTGCCTAAAAAAAAGCAAAAACAAGAACTCAGGTTAATAGATCTAATACTTATCCAGAAGGGGTTGTAGGGGATGTTTTAGTGAAGGTTAACAAATTGATTTTCCCTGCTAACTTTTGTGTGTTGAACATGGAGGGAGAGCGTTTGTCTAATTCTGCACCAATCCTTCTAGCCAACTATTTTTTAAGACATCAAAGACAAAAGTTGACGTGAAATTGTTCGCTTTAATATTTTTGAAGCTATAAGTTACCCTAGCAATGTTTATTCTATTTTATCAATTGATGTCATTGATTGTTTGTCTTAAGAAATTTTTGATATGGATGGTAAAGAAGAGTTATAATTCATTAGTTGCATATGTTTATAGGAAAACACTTTGTCTAACTTATTCATTACAAATGAGATGGAAGAAATTGTGCTAGCATTGCAGTCATTACAACCGATACCAAAAAGGTATGCATTTCTAAGTATTAAATTACCAATATCTGATACGAAATCTCTACCTTCGGTTGTGCAAGCACCTATGATTTAACTGAAGCAATTAACAAAGCACTTGAAGTAAGTGTTTATGAGAGAAGAAGAACGTTTCTAATAATCATAGCCAGGAACTGAACTAAGCTTCAAGAAGAAAAGCTCATTCGAGTACTTAAGGACCACATCATAGATATAAGGTGGAATATAGCTGACACCAATGGTATTAGCCCTTCAACATGTATGCACCGATTTTTTTTGGAATAAGGATCCAAACCATCAAGGGAATCATAAAGAAGATTGAATCCTCTAATGATGGAAGTGGTGAAAATAGAGATCTTAAAGTTTCTTGATGTTGGTATAATCTATCCAATTTTGGATAGTAAATGGGTGAGTCCATTCTAAGTAGTACGAAAGAAAACTGGGATTATTGTGGTGAAGAATGATAATAAGGAGTTTGTGCCCACAAGAATTCAAAATGAATGGTAAATGTGCATCGTTTACAAGAAGTTAAATGATGCTACATTCAAGGATCACTTTCTACTCCCATTCATCGATTAGATGCTTGAATGATTTGTGGGATGATCTCATCATTATTTTTTGGATAGGTATTTGGGATATAATCAAATTGTGATAGCCCTGTAGGGTCAGGAGAAAAAATCTTCATATGCCCATTTGGTACATTCGTCTATAGAAGGATGTCATTTGGACTCTGCAATGCCCCAGTCACCTTTCAAAGATGCATGGTAAGTATTTTCTCTGAGTATGTTGAACACAGTATTGCGGTCTTTGTGGATGATTTTACTGTTTATGGGGATTCATTTGATGTATGCTTGGATAATCTGAATTATATACTTGAATGTTGCATCGAAACTAATCTTGTTCTCAATTTTGAAAAATGTCGTTTTATGATCGAACAAGGAGTAGTTTTAGGAAATGTAATGTCAACTAAAGGAATTGAGGTCGATAAAGCTAAGCTAGAAATTTTGGGAAACTTACCCTACCTGAAAAATGTGCGGGAGGTTTGTTCTTTTCTTGTCCATTTCATTTTTTATCACAGGTTTATCAAGGACTTCAGTAAAATCTTATCAAAACTCTATCATTTGTTACAAAAGGATGTACCCTTTGAGTTTGATGAGGGATGTGAGGAAGCATTTGACAAATTGAAAGAACTTTTGACTACAACACTGATCATTCAACCACCTAACTAGAGTCAACCATTTGAGATTATGTGTGATTCAAGCAATTTTGTTATGGGTACCATCCTTCATAGAATATGTGGCAAGATGACTCATGCTATTTACTGCACTTCTCGAACACTCAATCTAACACAATGCAACTATTCGACCACTGAAAAAGAGCTTTTAATAATTGCATTTGCTTTGGATAAATTTAGACCTTACTTAGTTTTAAAGTGAATTTACTTGCTTAGTTCTAAAGTGATTGTATATTCTGATCATGTAGTATTAAGGTACCTTTTATCAAAGAAAGAAGCTAAGTTAAGGCTTATTAAATGGAATTTTCTACTCTAAGAGTTCAATTTAGAGATCAAAGATAAGAAAGGTGTAGAGAATTCAATCACAAATCACTTGAGTTAAGTTGTGAAGGAGGAGGATTCAATACCATTGTAAAAATTGTTTTTAGATGAACAATTACTAATATTTCAAGGTAAGGTTCTATGGTATGCTGATATTTTGAACTATCTAGCGAACCATAAGATACCTAACGATTTGGGTAAGGCTAAACTGAACATGATAAAGAGTGAGTCAAAATATTATATTTGGGATGATCCTCAATTATACAAATTTTATTTTTACAAAGTGATTAGGAGATATGTGCTTGAATATGAATATGAATCAGTTTTGAAATTTTGCATTTTTAGGCTTGTGACGGTCATTTTGGGCCTAATAGGACTGTTAGGAAAATTCTTGAATATGGTTTTTATTGGCCAACTATTTTTCAAGACTCCTATATGTTATGTAAATCATGTGAACAATGCCAGAAATAAGGTAATATATTCTATAGAGATTAAATGTCTTTATCTCCAATACTTGCATGTGAAAATTTTGACGTATGGGGCATTAATTTTATGGGACTATTTTTTTTATACATTTTTTTAGCTATGGATTATGTTTCTAAATGGGTGGAAGCTAAAGCCACCAGGACTGACGATTCTAGGGTTATTGCAGAATTTGTCAAGTTTAACATTTTTGCTAGGTTTGGAAAACCGCAAGCATTGACTAGTGATAGGGGTACTCATTTTTGCAACCGATTGGTGAAAAATCTTTCAAAGAAGTACCATATCACTCATAAGGTGTCTTCGGCCTATCATCCACAGATGAACGGGCAAGTAAAGGTGTGAAATAGTGGAATCAAGTCCATCCTTGAGAAAATGTTGAGCCCAAATCATAAAGATTGGAGTCAGCGACTGGATGGTGCCCTTTGGGCATATAGGACCGTATACAAGACATCGATTAGCATGTCCACATACCAACTGATTTATAGAAAGTTGTGCCATCTTTTAGAATAAATTGAGCACAAAGCCTTTTGGGCCATTAAGTAATGCAATATGAAGATGGACGTGGCAGGTGAATAACAAAAATTGCAGCTACAAGAATGAAAGAGCTTAGGCTTAAATCTAATAAGAATGAAAAAATTTTCAAGAAAAAGATGAAACAATTTCATGATAAGATGATTGTTAGAAAGAATTTTGTGGTTGGACAAAAAGTTCTTCTCTATCATTCATGACTTCAGCTTTTCCCAGATAAATTGCATTCCCATTGGATTGGACCTTTTATTGTCACTAATGTGTTTTCACATGGTGCATTTGAAATTGAAAGCCTACAGATAAATAAGAAATTCAAAATCAATGGTCATCGACTAAAACCCTTCTGTGAAGGATTCCAAGTAGAGGATGTGGAAGTGATAGGTTTAGAAAAACCTCATTATGAAGATTGAGCAAAGTGGAGTCGAGCCAACGAAAGTGAACAAAGGCACTGCTTGGGAGGCAACCCAAGGGAAGTTGATTTCTATCTCTTTATGTTTTCGTAATTGCTTTTTTTCCTTAAATGTTCCGTTTCTTACATTTGATATTACATTGGGGACAGTGTAAGTTTTAATTGTGGGGTGGGATCTTAATTTGTTATTAGCTTTTATGCATGTTTTGAGCTTAATTGTTGCATATGTGACTTTTTAGGCAATTTTCAAAATAAAAATTTTTCTCATTTTCTATTTCTTTTAAGATTATTTAGTCATAATTAAAGTGTGAATTGACTAGAAAAATCCATTGCGACCTTAGCTTGTACTTTTGTTCTTGTGATTGGTTAGTATGTATTATTCTTAGAAGAGTGGTGACTAATGGTAAAACTAGTGAGGTTTTGAGCCATATTAGATTGACACATTCATATCAGTCTCATTGTCTTTTGTTATGTCTGACCTTTATGGCATACACATCCTTACTTTGATTTGATTTTCTATTCAAGACCACATTTTTATCACATGCTTTTTTATGAAAATGATTAGGCATTATTTGTTGATTACGAACTACATTAGCCAAATAACCTACCCAATTATATGAATTCTCCTTTTCTAAGCCCTTTGAGGTTTATTAGCCTTTTTTATATAAACCAGATTAACCAAATGCCCTAACCAAACCTTAAAGCTAGTGGAACATTTGTTAGTTCTTGATGAATGTGATTGTATAAAAGCCTCAGTGTGGGGGTATATATATATATGGGTTAGTTATGATTGTTAATATGCCATGTTATGAATCCCATGTTTATGTAGCTTTTATCATTGTTATATATATATAAAAAAGAGAAAAGGAAAGAAAAGAAAAGAAAATGAAAAAAAGAAAGAAAAAACAAAAAATGTTTAAATAAATGTATCAAGGAGGAAGTGCATATGTGGTTTGTAAAGTTATTCATAATTAATGCATCCTTCTAAAGTTGTATTGAATTGTTTATTTGAGTATGTTGCATATGAAGCCGATGTTGTTTTGGATGGATATTTTTTTGTTATGTTTATGTGGCTTATATTGTGAGAACTAAATTAAGTTGTTAAATATAATTATTGCATTCTTCATTGCTGTCAGTACCCAGTTTTTAATGAATGTTAATTGCGCACTTGATATCTCATTGATTATTACTTTTGCTTCACTAGCTTAATGGATTTTATGCTACAACACCTAAATACATCTCTCCTTACCCTTACCCATATTACAACCTTACAAAAGTCATTTGATTCATGATTATGCAAGTGACTCTTAGTGGTGGAGAAATGAAATAATATGCAAAGGTATGGATTGTTATGATTATAAACTGTGTTTGAGTGTACCTATGGAAATATCTTTTTAAAACATCTTTTGTCCAAGTCTACCTTTAGATTACTCAGTTTCTAAGGGTAGTGAATATTGATTGATCATGAGTAGAAGCTTTGAATGTTGAGTTATTGCTATAGTTTTTGAAAGTCATCTATATTTACTTATGGTTATCTATTATTAGGAAATATAGAAAATGAAAAAAAGTTTTGGTTTGTGATTTTGATTTTGATGACTTGCCCAAGGACACTCAAAAGCTAAGTGTGGTGGAAATTGATATGTGTTTAAAAGTTGATTCATTTGATATATGTTATGCCTCAAAAGTTCTAAAAATACCTAGGATATCCTACTCGCAAGTATACAAGATAGCTGTAGTTAATAACCCAGGGTCGTCTCCCACGGAGGTTAAATTGGTCAACTTAAATTAAGTTTGAATTAAGAATAAAAATAAAAACAATGTATTCTTAAACATTCTATCCTGATTGTTGAGTGAAATCTTTAAAGGAAAATTACGTTGAAAAGAAGACGAAATCAATTGGGAGCAAAGATAAATAGGTTAATTGAAGTAGAAAATTTCTTAAGAATTAATTTCACTATTTTAATCATCGATGCATGATTAAGGGAAAATGATTGGATTGTATTCTTACTAAAACTAATAGTTAGGTTATAAATCGATTCGAATAATGAACTAGTCTAACTTTTATATTCAATAAGTTATTATCTGAATTAATTACGAAAATCTGACTACCAATTACGACTTAAGTTAATATATTTCCAGTTCTTAACCTAAGTGTCCATAGTTTCTCGATCCATATTAACACTAAAATGATGTAAAGGTTGGTCATTCTATTACATCCATTCAATTCGGAAACCATAACAATAAATAAGACAACAGATCTATAACCCAATTATGCATATTCAACTAAATAGCTACATTAATTCTTAAGAAAAGAGATCAACCCATCACGGATATCACCACATCCATCATCATTAAACACTTTAATCATATGTTACTATTAACAATAATAAAACAGTGAATACCGAATGGATTATCAAAAGAAACAAATAATAGTCAGCTAAAATAATAAAAGTATAAGTCAGTTAATAATAGATAGTAAAACGAAAGAAATAAAGCAACAAATGAGGAATAAAATAGGCAAACAAATTATTAGATGAAGATTTGTGGAGATCTCTAGTCCCTTTCAAGCTTCTAGCTTTAGCTCTCACCTTTTACTTCAACTTCTTCCTCAGAAGAATGTTCACTCAAGTTGAATGAGATTCAGCTCTAGCTCTCGCCTTTGGCATCTCCCAAACTTCCACCTCTTTGCTGTTTTGCTTTTCTTCTCGTCTCACTTTATTTTCTTTCTCAGTTTCTCTCTGCAGTTTATCTTCTTTTTCTCTATCTCTTTGCACCTCCCATGTTTGTGTCTCTTCTCTGTGTGAGTGAACCAATGAAATAGTGAATGGCAAAAGATGATTTATTTTAGCCGCCACCCTCTTTTGAATTTTTTAAGACTCTTTTTTTCTAGGGATTCGTGCTTGAACGTCTTCAGCTATAGTGTGAAACCTATGGATAAAAATTAAAACATTTCACAATAAGTCACGAGTCTGACTTATATGTCACATCCGTGCATATAAGTCACAGGTGTGACTTACATTTCATGCTCATACATGTAAGTCACAGGTGTGACTTACATATCACGCCCGTGCATTGTTAAATAACATGACTATGACATGTTCAAGACAATTGCTAGGTATGGATTGATGTAAAACATCAGACATGGCTGGATGAGAAGAAACGTTAAGTATGCATGGTGATGAAAAGAGCCATAGAGTAGGCAGCTCGAAAAATGAGATAATGACAACTGATGTTTCATACAATTAGCGTGAATGATTAGACATATATATTAATGCATTTTGTTTGGAGTATGACTGTGTGTGTATATCTATGAGAATGGAATTAATGTGAAGATTGCATGGTGAGATGAGAATGTTGTAGCTGGAAAAATGAACATATGTGTGTGTGTGGAATGAATATGTGTGTGTGTTTGGAATTAACATATGTGTGTATAAGACTAACATTTGTGTGTGCGTATGGAATTAACACATGCATATAAAATTAACGTGTGTGTTTGCATTTAAACTATGTATGTGTGTGTGTATAGAATTAACGTGTTTGTCTTCATGGAATTAACTAGAATGAATGTATGTGACTTGCAATTACTCATCACTCCCATTTTATGCAAAATTCTTCTAAGTTTCACACAACATTCACATGATAACCAAATTAACATTGATGCAATATTCATATCACTTTCACTCAATTCATTTCTTAGTAGGATCAAAACACAAGGATTTTACAACCAAAATCAAGATACAAAGGTAGTTATGAGCAATAAAAACTAGGCTCAACAATTCCCCCACACTTAAAATATGCTTGTCCTCAAGAATAATAAAGAGCACTAGACTATAAAAGAACAAGTAATGGAAACAAAAATTTTCCCAAATAATAGTCAAAGATATCAGTGATCATTCCAATAAAAACAATCAAAGAACTTGAAACTCATAATACTTTATAAAGAGACAATTCTTTGCATATTTAGCCAAAATAAACAAGCACTTCAACTCAAAGAACCACTAATAAGTGTGATTGATAGACACTCACTGCACTCACCATCCTCTCAAGCATTCAAAGGTAGTAAATATTCACTCATCGTTCATTTCATGTAAGGTATCTACCATAGGATTGCTTACTATTCCAATCTCCACTACTTATATCAAACAAAAACATCAATCTGAAGGTCTTTATTTTGGTTGTAATGGGCCCTGGCTAAGGGTAGGAAAAAGGAAAATTGTGGTTTAAAACCATAGAGCTCATAGAGCATGCAAAGCAATTAAAAAAACTGATAAATAAAACACTCAATTCTTTCCTCTCACATAACAATGTTAGCACTTCCTATTTTTTCTTCTCTCCTTATGTTTCATTTTCTGGTCATCTTCTCTTACCTTTATTTCTTTTCAATTCATTTTTTATTCAATTTTCTTTTCTTTTTTATTTTTTCTTTTCTTTCTCTTTTATTTACTTATTTAAAATAAGGAAACTAACAAAATAAAAATATAGAGGAGAGAAAATTACTACAACCATACCCATTCCTAACTCAAAAGCCAACTATAAGCTATGATTCCCCCACATTTATTGCCTAAACTCAATTATACCTTTTCAAATGCTCAAATTTCCCTTATGGTAGGTGTAATGAAGTGGATAAACAATCAAATTCAAGCTTATATTTTGGGTTTAAAGAATGAAATGGATTCATTTAAACTCAAGGGGGCTCATTAAAGGTGACATTATGGTGGCTTTTTAAGCTAACAGGGGAAATCCTAATTGCCTTTATCATTTCAATGTTTGCATATGGTTATCTGATCTCAACTAGTATTTACAAACAAGTTCTAGAGTTCTTTAATCATGAAATAACACTCTCAGCAAAGAATATTCAAAATTGGTGTTTAATAATTCAAAAAGACTCAAATTCTTACCAAATGAAAATTTTCATTCATCTATCATAACAAACTAATGTCCTTTTAAAAAAAATATGAGTTAATCAGTCTAAACATGCAAGTATACTCATTCACTCATATTATGCATTTCTAATTCCGATTGAGTTCATTTAATGATCATGCTTCTCCAAATAATAAATGGGAAAAAAAACACATAATGCACAATTAATACTCCCCTACACTTAAACATTACATTATTCTTATTGTGACATAGAAAAGGTAAAAGAGGGGTCTAGGGAAAAAGACAAAAAATTAACACAAACGAGTACAAACATTAAAGAATAAAAGAAATTAAACTGCATGCAGTATGGACAATAAAAAGAATAGGGAAAGGAATACGATACAAATTCCACTGCATCCCTCTCTTTATAGATCTTCTTATCTTAAAATTTTCCAATCTCTCCTGCATTTGCATCTTCCAGCAATTGACAGCACTTATCAATCTCCCTTGCTAACCTTAACTTATTTTCTTCTTCTTCCTATAACGTAAAATCACAATCTGTATGATTAAACTGATCAACACGAGAGAATTCTTCATAGACAGTACTTTTAGGAATAGGTTCACCATTAAAGATTAAGAATTCTACTGTTTCTCCTAAAACAGTCATGCTTAGCTTTTTGTTCTTGACATCAATTAAGATATTAGTAGTGGCCATAAAAAGCCTCCTTAGGAGTATGGTGTGCTCCTCCCCTTATTGTATAATCTCCCCCATATCTAAAACAATAAAGTCTACAGGAAAAATCAATTCGCCAACCTTTACCGACACATTTTCCATTATTATTTCGAATAACAGATTATTCTATCAACTAATTATAGGCTCCTATTATTTAGTTTTAGTTATCCTAGTTCTAGTTTCTCATAAATAGATTGAGGCATAATGTTTATACTCTCAACAAGGTCAAGCATACGCTTGACCTCATCACCATTACCCATTGATACTTGTACAAGAAATTCTTTGGATCCTTTAATTTTGTGGGTAATTGCTACTTTCACACTGCGCTTGCAACCTCTAAAACTAATACCTTTTCATTTGGCTCAAACTTCCATTTCTTGGTGCTTAGTTCCTTGAAGAAATTCACATAAAGCTGGAATGTTTCTAATCACACCTAACAAAGTTATGTTAATATTAACTTTGGAAAAAATATTATAAAGATGAGAAAATTACTTACCTAGACTCCACAGGTATCAGCTGACCAGAACTTTGATCCATTCTTGTTTCCAAAATTGACAGTGCTAGACTTCTATTATATCAGCTTAGAAGCTAGGTCTCTCTTGTACTTGAAAATCAACGTTGCAATGTTGATGAGTTTGCGAACTCAGTGAGTGAACCATCATCGATTTGCTCACATATATCATAAGAATAAACCAAATTCACAAGTGTATTTCCTAATTTAGCAGATGTATCACATCATTCAATATTTAATACCATATCACAATATACATCATGAATTATAAACATTTCACATAATCATTTTAGAATAATCCAATCATTTATCAACACAATTCAGTAATTCTTCGCAATCATTCATATGATACATGTAAAGATATATATATATATATGCAAATGCAAATGTGACTTCGTTTCCATTTTACTTTATTATGACCGAGCTCCTATTTACTATCCCATATCTGTTTTGGATGCTAGCTCCTTTTATTTACTATCCCGTATCCCTTATGGATACTAGGGTCATTATTAACTGAGCTTGTGGCTCTTTATGTACAATTCCTTGAATTAAAGTTCTTTTTGACGTTGGTCACTTCGATCATAACTCCTTTATCTGATCATGCATAACAATGTGATGGAATGCATCAATTCACATAATATGCTGTCAATACTTTTCATTCAATGTGCACAATCATTTATCACATTCTTCAGATCTGAGTCTAGCATTTAAAATGCAGTTAAGTACACATTCCATAATACAAATGCAATTTGAAAACACTTCCATATACAGTCCTAATTATCAAACTACTCGGACCAACAATGTTTGGAATCACAGTAATCAAATAAGTAACAGTTCATTAACTGAAAGTTAACCAAAACAATTCGATCATAGTGAGAAACATCTAGGTTAACTCATAGTTTGCTCCAGATAAGATACTACCTTGATAATACGGCAATGTCTAGAAGCTGACAATCAATTTATGCTTCTTTAGTCATGCAATACACATATATTTTACACATTACTATGTTGATCAATCATATAAATATTCAATCATGCTCATGTATATGTGTCATGTTCAATGTATGCTCAATTGACTTTTCGGGTACGTATACTTATTCACAAATCTAATTGTAACATCCCCTCACTTATGGGAAGGGTAAACTGGTAATTTGGCACGGGTTAGGAGTGTTTAATATTGCATTTACATATTCATGCATTTATATATGCAGATAAGTAGCAAATAGTGAATTTTTTCACATGTAAATGCTTGTACATGCATTCATGACATATCCCGGTTTAAGTGTGAATAATTGTGTTTTATAGAAAAAAGTGTTTTGTGTGAATGATAATTTGAATTGGAGAGGTTCATAGGAGTTTTCCCAATTTTAGAGAATTATCGAAATTTTTCGGAATTGTTTCCGGACCCGAAAAATTGTTAAGTGACAGAATAGGGGTCATCCGGTAGTAAAATTGACTGTCCAATGGCATTGGAAACTTAGGCATATGAAATTAAGAATTTTTGGAATTTAGCCATGGGAAATTGGAGAGAA
>JANQBM010263175.1:0-21441 GCA_025594535.1 Erythroxylum domingense | reverse complement strand
TCAAAAGAAAAAGGCTTTGGATACAAGAAGAAGGAGAGGATAGCGCAGCGAGAAATTAAAGCTGTAGCGAAGGAGTCAGTAATATCACTATCTAGTTTATATTTATTATTATCCTTATACCATATCATGTATAGATTGGTGTGATGATTTGGATATATTGCTTCCGCTACAAATAAGATTTCGAAAAAGTTTTGAAATCTATCAGTTCTCCAAATATGGCATGCTTTCTTTTCTCGATGCAACACCTGATACATTCCAAAGGTGCATGATGGCCATATTTGTAGACATAAATGAAAACTTTATAGAGGTATTTATGGATGACTTCTCTGTCTTTGGAGAGTCTTTTGATCATTATTTGTTTAATTGGACAGATTGCTTCAAAGATGGAGGAGTCTCATCTAGTTTTAAACTAGGAGAAGTGTCATTTCATGGTCCAAGAAGGAATTGTGTTAGGCCATAAGATTTCATACAAAGGGATTGAAGTGAATCGCGCTAAGACAGAAGTAATTGAAAAGTTACCACCTCCCACCAACATAAAGATTAACTGAGCTTTCCTGGGTCATGGAAGGTTCTGTAGACTATTTATTGAGGATTTTCTCTTATTGCAAGACCCTTGACTCATTTATTAGTCAAATATGTGCCTTTTGTTTTTTATGATGACTGTTTAGATTCTTTTAACAAGTTGAAGAAGGCACTCACAACAGCACCAATTTTGATGTCGCTAAATTATTCTTTTCCTTTTGAGATTATGTGTGATGCCAGTGACCATACTATTGGTTGTGTACTTGGCCAACAAAAGGAGAAGAGGTTGCATTCTATCTATTATTTAAGTAAGACGTTGACAGGAGCACAACTGAATTACACAACTACTAAAAAAGGAATTGCTTGCGGTGGTATTTGCTTGTGAAAAATTTTGATCCTATCTTTTAGGCTCACAAGTTATTGTTTTTACAGACAATGCAGCATTACGTTACCTTTTTACGAAGAAGGATGCCAAAGCTGGCCTCATCCGGTGGGTTCTCCTACTCCAAGAGTTCAACATTGAGATTAAAGACAATAAGAGAGCAAAAAATGTCGTAGCAGACCACTTATCGAGACTTAAAAGAGGGCATCATGAAGAGGAAGAGAAAATTGAGGAAAGCTTTCCTAACGAGACCTTAATGATGGTAGATAATCTTTTCGTTCCTTGGTTTGTAGATATTGCAAACTACCTTTTAGGTGGTATTCTTCTGTCTAATTTTTCATATTAACAAAGGAAACGTTTCCTATTTCAATGCTCTCATTATATTTAGGATGAACCTGTACTTTGTAAGATCTGTACTGACAGTTTGATTCGCAGGTGTGTCCCTAAAGACGAAATGCTCAAAATTTTCACGTAATGGCTCACTGTATATAGGACATTATGGAGCTAACAAGACTACTACACGAATCTTAGAGTGTGGATTTTATTGGCTAACCTTGTTTAAGGATGCTCGAGATTTTGTGCTAAATTGCGATAGATGTCAAAGAGTGGGTAACATATCAAAGAGAGATGAAATGCCACTTTCAAACATAATGGAGGTGGAGATATTTAATGTGTCGGGCCTAGACTTTATGGGACCATTCCCATCCTCCACGGGTAACACCTACATATTAGCTGGGTTGATTATGTTTCCATATGGGTTGAGGCAATCACCACTCCATCTAATGATGGCAAGGTGGTTCAAAAGTTTATTAAAAAGATTTTTACTAGATTTGGGGTTCCTAGAGCGATTATAAGTGATGAGGGGTGTCTTTTTTGCAACAAACCATTTGAGACCATTTTGAAGAGATATAGTGGTCATCATAGAGTGGCAATCCCTTACCACCCCCAAACTAGTGGCCAAATGGAGGTAGTGAATAGAGAGTTGAAAAAGATTTTGTAAAAGATAGTGACCACTTTAAGGAAAGATTGGGCTTTGATGCTGGATGACGCGTTGTGGGCTTATAGAACAACTTTCAAAACTCCTATAGGCACAACACGATACAGAATTGTGTATGGAAAGGCGTGCCACTTACCATTAGAGTTAGAGCATAGAGCCTATTGGGCAATCAGGAAATTGAACATGGATTAGAAGTTAGCAAGAGAAAAGAGATTGTTACACCTTAATGAGTTGGAAGAACTAAGATATTATGCTTATGAAAATGCCAAGCTATACAAAGAAAGGGCTAAGAAGTGGCATGATGACCATATCAAGAAGAAGGAATTTAAGAGTGGAGACTTGGTACTTATTTTCAATTCAAGACTTTGGCTATTTCTCAGAAAGCTTAAGTTAAGATGGAGTGGACCCCTTCAAGATTCTTCAAGTGTTTCCTCATGGAGCTTTGGAGATGGAAAATGAAAATGGAGAAACATTCATGGTCAATGGGCATGATTGTAAGCCATATTATGGAGGGATATATCCACAAGAAAGGGAAGTTATCTCTTTCCTTTCTTCCACTATTTTATGAATGTATAAGGAATGGTCATATTAATGACCTTAACTTAGTATGTTTATTTTTCTTTTGATTGTTTTTGCCTATTTTTTTGATTGATTTATTCAATTATGATTAGGTTTGAATTGAGTTTCATTATTGCTTATTTGGATTTTGTTTGATTTTGTTTGAATGTCAACTTTTCTTTTCTCTTCGAATTTCTTGTTGGTAATATTAATTTGATGTGTCTGTAGGTTGTGGGATCATTGAGAATGCATGCTATGATTGGAACAAGGTTTAGAAGTGGAAGAATTACCCAATCTCACGATCGTGGGAATTGGAGTGATTCCCATGACCTTGGAAACTCTCCCCAGAAAGGTTCTGGAGAGAAATCCCATAATCGTAGGAATGATGGGTATTCCCACATTCGTCGGAATCCTATCCAAGAGAATTTGAAATTTCCCTCCCCCTCTTCTTCTTTCATTCACTCTTAGAATTTTTACACTTCTCTCTCTAACCCACAAAAATCCACTCTCTTACTCTTTAAAATCCCTCATCTTCCTCCAGATTCTTGGTATTTTCTTCATATCTTTTCATTAATCTTATAATCCTTTACTCTTCTCATGCATTAATCATTCAAAAATACAAGGATTTAGGTAAGATTTTTTTCTCTCTCTAAAAATTGAATTCACCCCTCTCTTTCTTATTTTTGCAGGTTTTAATCTTCCAATGAGTCCGAAGAAGATAGCAGCTTACAAAACAAACCGATGAATTATGTTGTCAAGTCTTCGATGAAGGTAAGCTTGATTTAATGGCATCTTTTTGTACCCCATTTCTTATTTATTCGGAGGAAGAAGGTACACGTTTTCGAGACCTTAGAGATAGGGAATTAATCACTCCGCATTACTTTGATTTTGACTTGTTAGAAACCATAGGAGTGAGGCAAAAAATTGAGCGACTAGCCGTGAATATAGGTTGGAATAGTTTCATTCGGTGTGACATGCTTATTTACCCTGTTATAACTATAAATTTTTTCACTGCAGTCCGTTATAACCTTAAAATTGATGTTTTCTAGTTTAAGTTATTTGGCAATGTTTATAAATTGGATTTTAATGTCATTCGTGCACTTTTCAATTTGTTAAACACTAAAGTTTTAGATGATCATGATGACTTTTATCTGGATGATTATTGAAAAACTCTAACGTGTGAAGAAAATTTTTACTCTAGGAATGCACCAAACACTTTAAGTCATAGTGTCGAGCATTTATGTTTGCATAAATTTATGTGCTTAATGGTGCTTAATAAAACTAAAAGTAATAAATGCTCAGCCAAAGAAGTCTTCTTCCTTTGGTGCATAGATCGAAAAATAAAAATCAATACGTCTTTTAGGATTTTTTGATCAATAGTGAGTGTTGTGAATAAAAAGAGCTCTTAATTTGGCATGTCTCATATTATAACTATTTTGGCTCTATTTTATAACCTTGATGTGGAAAATCTGCATTCAACTCAATACGATATGTTTGACATATCTTATTTGAGGCCCTCTGAGATGTTGGAGTTCATGGAGTTCCATTCTATGGAACTCCAAAATCCTCATATGCGTACTGTAGTGAAGAATAAGAGGGGTATAGATACAACCGCTTTCCAACCCTCCACATCCCAAGCAGTCCCAAAGTTAGAAAAGAAAATAGTGGAGGAGGAGTCGAGTGTATCAACAGAGGTTGACAGATTTGAAAAAATCCTCGACTAGATGGCCTTCAATTAGAAACAAGTGACATCGCAATTCGGTGAGCTCAACACCCAAATCTGGCAAGTCCACAAAAAGCAGCGCTACTTGAAGAAGAAATTCCTCAAATTCTTTCAGAGGAAAATTTTTGAAGCTCCTTCGCCAACACCATCACCACCGCAATCCCCATAAGCTTTTCTTACCTTATACTTTTAAATTATGTTTATGTCTTTTGTTTGGTTTCAAGTCTTTAGTTTAGTTTAATTTATTTTGTTTGGTTTGTTGCCTTTTTTTTGGTTTAGTTTGTTGTCATTTTTGTTTAGTTTTATGTCATTTTCTTTATTTTGTGCTCTTTAAGTATAGGGAGGTGACACTTGCATTGTTAATTGCGTTGTGATAATCACTGTGTGCATTCTGTTAAATAGGATACATGTTTAGGCATATCATATTGTTTGTGTTAAGCAAGGGAACTACAGTGGAATCATTTTGATGGGTTTTGCCATGAGATTCTATCATGCTAGTTGGAATTAGATTAAATGCATGCTTTAACTCCGATTAGGCTACTTAAGTAGAAAGTGAACCATGTTTAGTGACGAAAAGTAGTTGGTTATATAAGCTTACTCACAATTTGACATTTGAACAATGAGGTAGTGTAGAGATACATAATGAATGTTCATTTGAGTCAATGTGAGGATTGAGCCTACATGACTCTATCTACAGTAATTCTATTTCTTTGTTGGGTATTACTTCCTAAGATTATTACCTTTAGAATTTGCTTTGAATCGGTTTGAGTCTACTGGATGCATGCTTAATAGAGATGATTAAAGTCTTTTTTATGTTAACCCTTGGCTTAAATGACTTACCCTTGTATTATCCCTTCCTACTCCCGTTGAGCCTTAACCTTTTGTTTCTTGAAAATACCTAACAATTTTCAAACCTGAAACCCCATTAACCTACCCATTAGGAAGTAGCAAGAGAAAATACATTAGTTGGGATCGTTGTGAAAATTTTTACTGAGATAAGTTTAAGATACTTCTACTGTGTCACACTGTACTTAAGTGCTAATTTTATTGATAGTTTCTGTCATGTATTGAGAAAAAGAAGGAAAAATGAAAAAAAATTGTTGAAAAGAAAAAGAAAAGAAAAGAAAAAGGAAGAACAATTGAGTAGCATAAATAAGTGCAAAGTATTAACATAATTACATTTGTATATCTGGGAGTTATATTTTGTTATCCTTTTTCACCCACTTTTTACTTTACAAATGCTTGTATTAAACCTTTTATCCTTTTTACCCACCTTAATCCTTACCACATTACAACCCGAAACAAGTCCTTTTGATCTATTTATGCATGCAATCATTGTAGAGGAGAATTGGGGTATTAGCAAGCCTATGATAGTGTAGTTTCCTATAAGAAGTCGAGTTAAACACTAACCATCAAACACTTGAGAGAAATGAGTGAAACCATGAGGAAGATTCATTTTGCATCTATTCTTATCTTTGAGTGATGGTGTCGTGTTGAATTTGCTTATGTACACTAACAAAAAAGTAATCATGATATATGTATTAACCTGATATTTGAGTTGGCTAAAATTTAAGGGATTGTATGCTTTGATCTTTGTGAAAATGAAATGATGGAATTGATTGTTGTATTTATTTTGCTTGAGGACAAACAAAGATTTAAGTGTGGAGAAGAGTCTTTGTTGTTTTAAGTATTTCGCATGTGTTTCTTGCGAAATAGTTGATTAATGTTGTATTTTAGGATTCATTTTATATGTTTTCATTTAGTTTGATCTTCATTGTTATTCTTTTATGTTTGATGTTAATTTAGGGTAAGAATTCATAATTTTTATATAGGAATGAAGATTGAGCAACTTGGAGATTGAGCTAAAAAACAAAGAGGAAAAGAAAAGAGGAGACATTCTATTACAAGATCCCACGATCATGGGAATCATGCAAATTTCCACGATTATGAGATATTTTATCCGAGAGACTATGCAGAGTTAATTAATCTTTAGGATTTCTCGACAAAAAAGAAATATAAAACCTTTATAGATGAAAGAGGACAAAAAAACCTCTGTAGAGAAGAGCCTCCTTGAGTGAAATATACAAGTTTTGAGTCCTGAGGAAGGTGGAGATTCAAGGATTATCAATAATAAATAGGAAAATAGCACATCAACATCAAAAATTCCAGATTTTGGCAAAGAAGAGAAGGAGTTTTCTTATTAAATTTTTCATTATTTTTATCTCTTCTAATCTTTGTAAGGTGGAATATTTGAGTGTTGGTGATGTTATAGAGACCATGAGTGGCTAATTTAGTTTTAGGGGTTACTTTTGAACTATTTTGTTAAACTCCTATTTTATTGAATTGAATGAAAGTTGTCTTTGATAATTGTTGATTATATTTATATCTTGCAATAAATCAAGAGAGTGAGTAAGGTTATTTGTGTAGGATTGTACAACGAGAGTTGGCAACCTATAGACTTACAATCATCATATTAATTGATTAGTTAGAAGAGAGATCTCGGCTAGTTCAATTGATCACCCATAGGATAGCTTAATAACTAGTTGAATTGGTGGAGTGATTGGGTAGGTTGAGAGATTGCTTAATTGACTTCATTTAATTTGATTAGGGACAATTAATTACACCTTGAGAGAGGGTATTTAATATAATTGGATATCTTAGGTGAGACACAATTCGATTAATAAAATAGGAGGGAGATAAGATAGGGAGAAAGTGAACTCTAGTCATTAAAACCTTGAATTCCAATTTTCTACATTTTGGTATTGTTTATTGTTCATTGTTAATCTTTTAATTTTAATTTAATTTTCCAAAATATTTCCATTAAACAATTTCATTTCTTAAACAAAGTTTGATCTGCATTAAGTGGTGTCTAGGCATCAATCTCTATGAGATCGATATCCACTTTCTAACTCCAAGTCACGAACCGTATACTTGCAATTTTTGAGCGTAAAATGAGTAGATTGTTTTGCAAAATTCATTTAACAGTAGCGACGTCAGGAAACCTCTAGATTTGGGAAGTACTTTGAGTCAGCTTCTGCTACTCTTCTCTCTTCCTTCTTCTTTTCCTCTATCTCTCGATGATTTCTCTCTAACATTTCTCAGGTAGCTGATGCAAAAGCTCTCTCTACCTCTTTTCTTATTCTGTAAATATCCTATTATGTTTTAGGTAACCCTAGGGTTTTTTAGGGTCCGAAAGGTTCAAAAAAATCCATTGAAAATTGAGGTTTATGAGTGTCTATGTTTCTGTTCAATGCAAGCCACGACTGTAGCCTTGTAGGCCACAATCAAGGCTCACATCTGAGCCTTCTGTCACGATTATGGAGGAGTTTCGGAGACATTTAGGTTGAAATAATGGCCTAAGGTTGCATGCCATAATTTTGGGCCATTCCTTGGGCTTCTATCACGATCGTGGCCTGATAAGCCACAATCATGGACCATTATTTCAACCCGAATGTCTCTAAAACTCCTCCATTCTTTGATGTTGACCCTGAAACACTAGTAAACACATCAAGGTACCTCAAAAACATAATATTTAAACTTAAAAGCTTGTAGTAACCCTTAAAACGCTTAAAGCATAAATAATTAACAAATTATCACAATTCTAACCTAAACAAATACTAAATGATTGAATTAACAACTAAACACATATCAAATTATGCCCTGATACACGATGTAATTTACACCTATCATGTATCAAGCTAACTTGGTAAAAAATGAATTTGATCAAGATTGCTAAAATTTCTCACTAGAGAGAGCTATTTATTGTTTAAGGACTTAAGACAATGGTCAATTTTCATAGAGACATCTCTAATTGTTTGTAATTTGAGAATTCCTTAATTTTAGCATGATGCCTAAGTTAAAATTTTCAATTAAAACACTAAAGGCAAGTTTTGACAAAATTAGTGGTTAGAATTATAACAAATAAAACATAATTACAATATAGAACAATCAATTTCATAAATGAATATATAGTTTATAAAGTTCTAAATTTCAAAAATAATGATGGAATAAAATAGAAAAATTTGAAATTATATAATTAAAAATATGATGTAATAAAACCTGAAAATATTTTAATTGAATCGTGTAATTTATGAAAAAGACATCAACATTAGCAAGTAGTCTCAAACTTAAGGGTTTTTCCAAAGAGAATGTGAATTATAAAGATATTTAATAAAAAGGGGACAAAATTGAAGGAGCTAGCTATTTGTAATTAGGCATAGTCTATTTCTAATATACAAACGAGTTATCTAGGGTTTTGAGGAGCCTTAAATGAGAAGAAAAAAAGAAAGGTAAAGGAGGGACCATTAAATCATGTGTATTGGTTAATCACGTAGGGAAAATAGTCGACCAGTCTTGTAATAAACCTTCTCATAAACATATTGAAACTATAAAATTTATTTAAAAAAGGATCATTGATTGACCATTCCAAAACATTAGATGGCTAGTGTGAGTAATTGGGAGACAAGAGCTTCGACCAAACAAAGATTAAACTCACTAGAAAGATAATTTATTTAAGATATTAGGATATTATTCAACCACTAGAAGATAGTGTTTAACTAATAAAACTACTCGGACGACCAGATAAGCAACCAAAAAAACAACAAACTAACCGAAAAGCAAAAAGGAGTGAATTTTAAAGATACTGGTTGACCACACTAACATATTAGTTGACCAGTTAATCAGATAGCTTAAGGAATTGTCCTTGAAACTCAAATTAAAGCATCAACAATTCAAAATAATAATATTAAAAAATATATCAACAAATTAAATATCAATCAAAGAATTTTGATCACATAAAGGCCTTATCAAAAAGAATTCCTATCAAACAATAACTAATTGTCCTTTAGTTAAGCAAGATTTATCTTTATTCAAAAGTTTAAAGAAATAACAACCCAATTAATGTAAATTTTAACTTATTGACCTTATTTTACATATAGCCTTAATTATAGGTACAAAGGTTCACACTTTAAAAACACCTTATTTATACTTCAAACCTAAATAATCGTCACCAAACATTTATACTCAAATTAAAATATAAATGGAAATAATACATGTTTTTAAATTGTGAACTAATTATTACCACATGTTGAACATTACTTATAAGAGATTTCATTGAAGATTTTTCTTAGATTCTTAATCTATTAGTGGCATCTCATCCTTCTCATCATTCGCGTTTGGTTCAGCAATTTGAGAAGTTTTATGGTTAATTTTAGGAGTTAAATTCTTCGTATCCTAAAACAACTTCTTTAAGAATTTTTTTGAGGAAAGAATGTTATATTCATCAAGATAAAATATATAAATTCTAAAAATGATGCTCAATTAAATAGTTAGTATTTCTACCTCTTACCATTTACTCCTTAAAATATTCTAATTAATTATTTCAAGAAACCAAATAAGCTTAGTTCCTTGATTGCTTAGTTCCTTCTTCTATACAATCCACATTTTCAAAGGTTTTCTTCACATTCTTTGTTTGATAAAAGAAAACTTTGTCAATATGTACAAAATAACCAAAAAATGACATACTATGTTATATGAGTAATGACGATGTATAAATGCATTACTTGGAATTTTATGTGCTTATGCATAATGAGGAAGTTTGCTTTGGACATTAAATATGTTGATTGGTTTCCTAGGATGGTGAAAAGTCCTACCATGATTATATGTATGATGCCTATTATGAGTGAAGGCATAACGTATACTTCTATAGGGGTATGAGTGGGTTTTCATGTTACCATATTATGCCTATTCTTCCCTTGAGAGTATTGAACTCTATGCCTAAGTTACGAGCCATATATGAAAGCATGATATTTGCTTTTAGCTTAAGACTTAGTGAATATGTCATGTGCATGTGTATGTTTGGATGTGGAAGCTCCATGTTGCCATTATAGGCAATGACTCTTCATTATACAAATCTTCTCCTTTGATAAAGGTAGTTTTAGTATTGGAAACACTTTAACATTTATATCCAATTTCATATCTACAATTACAATTTTGTTGAGATCTTAACATGTTTTCAAGTTTCTCATTTCTCTTTGTAAATTTATATATAGAATCCTTAAGAGAATTAATATCCTTTTTTAATGATTCTTTCCCACACCTTAATGCATCTAAGTTATGATAGTCATCAATAATCACCTTTTTGGATGCTTTAATGCTATGTAATTCACTTTTCATATTTTTCATTCTCACTAATGCATGCATCTAACTCTTTTTGAGACAATTTCTTTCTTTTCTTAATCATTATTTCTAAATTTTTTTACTAATTCATCATATATCAGATTAGCATCACTATCATTAGAAAAGTTAGGGTTAGATTTTACCTCATCATTCTCTATAAAGGTAAAGCATATATGCGATTTCTCCTCTTTTCAATGCTCATTTACAGATTCACTTGTGTCATACCAAGTTGATGTTTAAGTGCTTTCTTCTTGTCCTTCTTTTACTCCTTATATTTTATCTAATACTTCTTATTATCTCTAAATTGAGGACATTATAGTTTTATAAGGCCGAGTTTTCTATATTAAAAGTAAATAATGTTATAACATTTATGTTTTTAAATCACTTTTACCTTCCTTGAGTTCCTTTCCTTTTAGAATTTCTTCTTTAAGAACTTATTAAATTTTCTAGTAAGTAAGCCAATATCTTCTTCTTTGCTTTCAGTAATTGATTTCTCTTCCTCTACACTTGGTTCTTCTTTGGAGGCTTTAAAAACTAAATTCCTTTTCTTTGGAAACATTGTTCCTTCTTATCATTGAATTATGTAATTGCAGAAATTAAATCACAATAAATCCAATAAAAACACAAACGATCAAGTTTCATTAAATCAAAGATAAAATAATCTGAAGTTGAGTTTAGACATCCTCAACATTCACACAATCCTATCATCAACGACTATCCCAATTCTATACATTAATAACATTAAAAATAAACCTAAAACAAGATCTGAATGGATGATGGTAGTAGCAACGTTGAGAAACCTCCTAATTTGGGAAGTACTTCGTGTCAAATTCTCCACGTCTCGCTTCCTTCTTCCCTTTCTCAATCTCTTAATGAACTCTCGTTACGGGTTTCTCAATGATGGCTGATGCAAAAGCTCCTTCTTTCTTTTCTTCTTATTCTATTTATGTTCTTTTGTGTTTAGGATTGAACTAGGGTTTTTTTTTAGGTTTGAAAAGTCTAAAAAATCCCCTAAAATGTGAAGTTTGGAAGTGGTTATGCATCTGCTCAACGTATGCCACAATCGTGGCCTACTTTTAATCCTTTTATAATGATCATGGCTTGTAGGCCACATTCGTGGGCCAACTCTGGTACTTATGTCAAGATCTTGTCGTAGGTTGTTATTTTGGCTTGAATTTCTCTAAAACTTCTACGTTTTTCGATGTTTACCCTAAAACACTAGCAAAAACATCAAGGTACCTTAAAAATATAATATTTAAGCTCAAAGACTTGTACTAACTCATAAAACACTTAAAACACAAATAATTAACAAACTAACACAATTCTAACCTAAATGCATACCAAGTTATTGAATTAATAACGAATCATATATCAAATTATGCCCTAAAACATGATGAATTTTACACTTATCAACATCCCCACACTTAAATGTGTGTTTGTCCTCAAGCAATCAAAAAGCAATTAAACAAATCAAGAAAACACAAAACACGCATATGCAATAATGAGATAATGGCTTCAACTTAGTGAAACAAATTCAACTATAAACATAATCCTTCAAGTTGTTCTAACTTTTTAATAAGAAAAATCCGCATCTAAACACCTTGGACTAAATATACAAACTAATCAAAATTTTAATTTTAAGTATATTCACCTTTATCACTTGCACACACACATTGATAATCATTTAGTCAAAACAAAAGTGTAGCTATTCCTTAGTAGGTTTTCATGAAAAAATCAAGCTATGAACAAGTTTGGTAGGTTTTTATTTGAAAACATTCTTTTTTGTTGATTTTTCTTTAAAGACATGAACCTAGTCTTTTTACGGGGAGGCAAACATTTGTAATGAATGTCAATCTGGTTACTCATGATGAATGTCAATCCGATTACTCAACTAAGTCATGTTGTTATTAAGCTGCTTAGTTGGAATGTTATTACAGCCTTCTTATGCGAGGGCATACATTTATGATGCATGTCAATCCGGTTACTTAGTTGCATCACATTCTCAATTGGCTATTAGCTCTATTCATAACCAAAGGCCAGCGGAATAGTTATTTTAGTTAAAATTTATACAACTTTTTTTCTTTTTTAACACAAAATTTTGCCTAACGTATTGCTTTAGCTAATCGTTCCCATGAAAATGTACTAATAATGCCACTTATTTGATTGACCTAAAATTATAAATGAGCATGGAAAATTCTTAGTGTGAATGGAATAATATCATATCCTAATTAATCAAAATATTTAGCCCTAAGTAACTTAGGTCACTAATTTCACAAGTTAATAAATCTTCGTAACCTAAAGGATTATGTTTAAGGCTAAATCTATCCTGTTAAGTCCTAGCCATTGATGCATTCTCACAATTCACATCATGCAACCTAAACAAACTATATACAATATGTAAAATTCACACTAAAGTTAAAACACACAACTCTCCTTACACTTAAAAAACACATTGTCCTCAATGTGAAAAGAATACACAAACACTTAAGGGGAAATAAAAACACAATATACGAAAAACTAAAAAAGAAAATACTAAAAAATGAAATAAAAAAAAGTGTTAGAACACGAAACAATCAAAGTGACTGAGGTAGTGACTGTGTCAGAGATGAAGACCAAATGTGCTTAATGTTGAGCTGGTTTTTTTATCTTATAATTGATTCAGAGAGAGTAAGAGAGTTAGTAATCCCAAATCATTTGAAATTATTAAAATTTTATTTTTAAAATTTGAAACAAATCTAACTACCCAACAATTTAAACCTAAATACTCTACATGCTAATTTATCATCATTAGCTTAACCTTGTATCATGGCTTGCTTCCACCCTTCTCGTTCAACCTTAGCTTTGTAGCTTGTAAGTAAGCTACAAATTGCAAAATGATCAGAAGGAAATTTTGATAAAGTTGAGAAAACCAATTAATTTCAGTAATGTCCTTTTTATTAACAAACTGTCAATAAAATAGGGAACAACGAAACTCCTTGAATCTTCTATCGAATCCAACAGTTTGTCCTATAAGAAGGTGAGTTGCTCTCTTTCTTCCTTAATCACCTTCATCTCCTCTGCTTCCATCACTTCACGAATAGAGACTTTTATAACTTCTTCAAACTCGATGTCTGTTATCATCTATTCTTCATCCTTTTGTTCTTTAGAAGATTCGAACACATCAATTATCCTCAATGAGCTACTATCCTTTGGATTCTTTAATACGTCATTCATGTTGAATATCACTTGGTCATTATTAATTACAAGGATAAGGTTCTTTTCATGAACATCTACCAAAGATTTTTCGATGTTCAGTTGTCGTAAATCAAGAACTGGTGAATAAAAGGGAGGGTTGTATTCTTTCCTTCAATCTTTTTCTTTATCTCTTGGTCGTCAATAAGGTGGGGTTCAATTTCTAATCCTAAATCTAAGGCTAAAACAATTTACAGTAATTCAAATGTAACAAAACTAAGGTAAGAATTTAATTCAATCACGCAACTTAATTCCAAGAATCAATTATGAAAATATTAACAAAATAGTAGTTGCAACACCCAATCAAGAATCAACCCAAGGAACTACTAATTGAGAGAAAGGGAAATTTATCTATCTTTTATGGTAACTTAATCGATTATGACTTAGTAGATTATTGGTTCTAGATGGTCCTAGGGTTGGTTACTCTCTAGTTATAACCATTAACCCTAATTTATAAGCCCTAATCAGATTATGGGAGTTACAATCTCTCAATTAACAATCTTTCCAAAACATAAATTAGATCTGAAGTTATCCAAAACTATCAGGAACCTATGCAAGATCTCTCTTCACACAATTTACCGATTTGATTTAATTCTCATCCTATTAAATTACCTAACTCTCATTAGCCCAATTTAATTATTTTCACTCAATTTACCCTCTCAGTTTATCACCAAATTATGCAATTGTAGAAATTAAATCACAACAAATCTAGTAAAAAAACAAATAATCAAGTTTCATTAAATCAAAGATAAAATAACCCAAAGGTGAGTTTAGACATCCTCAACATTTACACAATCCTATCATTAACGACTATCCCAATTTTATACATTAATAAAATTGAAAATAAACCGAAAACAAAATTTGAATGGATGATGGAGGTAGCAACATTGAGAAACATCCTATTCTGGAAAGTACTTCGCGTCGACCTCTTCTCTACGTCTCTCTTCCTTCTTCTCTTTCTCAGTCTCTCGATGAACTCTCTCTAGGGTTTTTTAATGATGGATAATGGAAAAGCTCCTTCTTTCTTTTATTCTTATTCTATTTATGTTCTTTTGTGTTTAGGATTGAACTAGGGTTTTTTGAGGTATGAAAAGTCCAAAAAGTCCCTCGAAACTTGAAGTCTAGAAGTGGCTGCACATTTGCTTAACGTAGGCCACGATCATGGCCTAATTCTAAGCCTTTTGTCATGATCATGGCATGTAGGCCACGATCATGGGCCAATTTTGATGCTTCTGTCATGATCGTGCCAAAACTTCTCCATTTTTCGATATTGACCTGAAACACTAGCAAACACACCAAAGTACCTCAAAAACATAATATTTAAGCTCAAATACTTGTACTAACCTATAAAATACTTAAAACAAAAATAATTAATAAACTAACACAATTCTAGCCTAAACATATAACAAATGATTGAATTAATAGCTAAACACATATCAACTATGCCTTAAAACATGACGCATTTACACGTATCAATATGTCACATTGGTTAACCAATACATGAACCGATGTTGTTTCAAAGTTATAGTACATCAATTTTAACAAATTTAACCTATATTGGTCAACCACTAACTTTTATAAATATACCAATTACCCAAAAACATGATTTTAACAACTTCAAATGATCATAACTATTTTTTTTAATTCAAATATGATTAAAAGCTTCCCAAAATGTTCCCCAAAGGTTATTTGAAAGATTAAGAGGCATTTATATTAAAATTAAAAGCTTTAATCCCTCTTAATTGATGTAAAAACTCATACAATGAAGTAAGATGAATGATTATGCATCGTGAGCCTTTTAGATCATCAAATTAACAAAGTGACCTTATAAATAATAATACAAAATGTGAAATGAATTTAATGAGCCTTTATTTTCTTTTATTTTTATTTGGATCATCATTTCATCGGTTGCAAACTCCAACTTTTCTTTATTAATTCCATACGATATCTTCTTGATTTTATAGCTTCATTTTGTTCTAATATTGTTTTTATCAAAATAGTAAACACATTATCAATAATATGTTATCATCAAAACATCAATTAGAACCTCACTTGGTTCAATAAAAAGTCTATTGCATGAATGCTTAAAAGGTTTAATATGAAGCATGCCGAGCCTATTATTGAGCCATTCAAAATGCATCTTTTCCTTCCAACGAAATGGAGAAAGATGGTATGTCATAAAATCCATGTTTCTCTACTATTGACTTTTTAATGTATGTCATAGTGAGAAATAAAACAGACATTATCAATATAATTACGTTAGTGAGTAGATGTTTACTCAATTCGAGAAAGGTTCATTGAGAAGTAGTGAAGTGGAATTGTGTTTATGGTTTATAGGTGGTGAACCAATTCTAGAAGGGTACACTGATGCAGACATATCTAGTGATCTCAATGACAGAAAGTCAACCTTAAGTTACTTGTTCGAATTTAATAGGGAAGCCATTTCTTAACAATCTAAGTTGTTGAAGTGTGTAGCTTTGTCTACTAATGAGGCAAAATATGTTGAATTCGTAGAAGCAAGTAAGGAGATACTTTGTTTGAAATGATTTCTCTAAAAATTGGATGTGGAACAAGATGAGTATTTAGTTTTCTATAGCAACCAAAGTTCTATAGATTTAAGTAAGAATTCCATGTATCATTCCTGTACTAAGCATATTGATGTTAGGTATCATTAATTATGATCCATCGTTGAAGAAAAACTAATGAAATTGAAGAAGATTCTTATAAACAAGAATGGTGCTGACATATTAACGAAGGTGGTTCCCAGGAGCAAGATTGAGCTTTGTAGTAAGCTCGCCAAGATGGCATTTAAGTGATTAGTAGAATGGTTGATTTTTCCTCCAAAATAGGTTAAAGAGGTAGAGTGTTGTAGGTCTAAACCCATTTTTGAGATGTTTGTTTATTTAATTCCATTAAGTTTGGGCTTCAAAAACTTAGTTGTCTTTATGAATCACAAAGAATGAAGTTCAGGAAAATTTGAGGTCGTAAGCAATGAATTAAAAGATATTTTTAGTGCAAACTCCTATGCATGTATTGCACTCATATGTTTCAATAATGGAAATGAATGTGTGGATAAACATGTAAACTTTTATAACCATGTATGAGCTAAAAGTTGAAGTTTGAGGATAAACAAGCTTGTGTGGAGTCCAACATGCCTATGTCATTAGTGGACATGGCCATATCCACTGACCATGCAAGTCTGCAATGTGAAGTTTTTCAGGGACACAGCCACCATATATGACCGTCTGGCAACCATGTGCAGAATAAAATCTTGAACTTTGGAGATAAAAAGATAAGTTTAAAAGAAATAAATTGCATAAGACTAAAACACTTAACAAAAAAAGAGTTTTATAGTCCAAATAGCATTGCTAAACTACAATTTTATTAAACAACAACACCTAGTATAAATCTCGCTGAGACGCAGGGTCTGGGCTAAACTACAATTTTATTAAAGTTATATATATATATATACATATATATCAATTTGTACCCAATCCTGAAAGTTTACAGAGAGAATTTAGCTGTGGTTATTTTATGTGGTGTTATTGAGTAAGATACAAACTTTATCGCTTGTATTTTACTATTTTGGTTTAATAGATCTATTGTCAGTTTATCTTATGATTTTTACCTCTATAGTGGAGGGCTTTTTATATTAAATATTATGTGCAATCTATCCTTCAGTCATCTTTATCGTTTGAGTAGTTTGTTACTGATTGAGTGATCTTATCAATCATATAGGTGTTATTGCTTTGAGTTTTAACATAGTGAAGATCATTATTTTAGAAAAAAAGATTCGTATGTTGTTTTCCTCTTTACTACTAGCATTTCACTTAGGTCCATAACAATTTAACTTATCTTTTATGGATGTAAATATAAATATCTTTATAAACAAGAAGGGAGAGTAGTGATATTATTCCAAAGTAGACAAAGGCGAATGTTCATATGGAATAGGTTGTCATCTTAGGGAAGTTGATAGAGAATGTCATTTCTACTAAAGTGGTAAGTGTGGTTGCATTGGCTACTATTTTAATAAAGTGGTATGTGTGGTAATGATGGCCACTGTTGTATATTAGCTCATTTCCAATATTGAAAAGAAGTAACAATAAACATTTGGTGTGAGATTATAAAAGATTATTAGTCCCACATTTTGAGTGAGTGTATAAAAAAGAGCTTCCTCCTTTGGGTAAATTATCACAAAAATCAAGTCTTCTTTATTTGACTTTGTTTATATTCTTTATCTTTTTGTAATATTTCTTTAAATCAAAGAAAAATTATTTTAGTAGTATTTGAAGAGTAGGTATTATTTTTTGAACCTCATTAAATTTTTGATGTTCTATTTGTATTTCATTTAGTATCTGTTGTAAGGTTTGAAGTAGCGATTATTATGCTTTTATTTGTCTAAGCAAAAATTTACCTAAAAAGGTTAGTACTTAAGAGTGTTCAGTGTGACCAACCATTATTTCCTAGGACTTTACCTAGTGTAATTTTGACATTATTTTTCAACATTTATTCACCAAAATATCTTAAATACACACAACTACCACTAGACTTGCTGCCTGACATAATAGGTAGGAAAGTTGAGGGCAAAAAAATGAGGTCTCTTCTTTCATGTGGAAATTAAAGGTGACTAGATTTGTCTTTAAATGGAGTTAGTCCTCAAGTTTACGGAGGATTGGCCCTTACTAAGGATCTTAAATACTTGCACAAAGGGATATGGGAGACCTTTTATGCCCTATTAGAGTATCACATGTCTAGGGTGAGCAATTCTTCCTTACACTTTTAGTTAGTACTATATTTTGTTTAATACTCAAATATCTTTTCATGCATGCTTTAAGCTCAATAGCAATTTTTAGGATTATAAATAGATCCTGGATATTTTAAACCTAATTGAAACAACCAAGCAAAAAGATTCAAAATAAAATTACATTATTAAAATTTTGACTAAAATCGAACTAAACTATACTCTTTATTTTAACTTAGTATGATCCTAGATATTTTGTAATACTTGAATCGAGAATTGAACATAATTAAATTAAGTTATTTTTAATTGAATCAGACACAAGGAATTGAATCTTATTTTTATTATATATTTTATAAATTAATTTTAGTAATTTATTAAATTCATCTTAATGGAGTCCATTGTTAAAGTTAAAAGTGTGGCTGTGATAGCTGCCTTAAGACTTGATTGCCCATTATAGTTGGTAGGGAAGTTAAGGGTTGAAAACAAGGTCTTTTTCCCTTAATAGAATTTAAAGGTGACTGATTTTATCTTCGATTCAAACAAAGTTAGTCCTTAAGTCTGAATAGAATTAACCTTTATTAAGGATCATAAATACTTGAACAAGGGGATTTGGGAAAAGCGTTTATGCCATTTCAAAGCATCATACGGCCAATGTGAGTAATTCTTCCTTACACATTTAATTAAAGTTATTCTTCCTTAAATACTTAAATATTTTTCGTTGCAAGCCTTAAGTTCATTAGCAGTTTGTAAGACTATACATGAATCTTAGACATTTTAATCAAACTTTAAAAACTAAATAAAAAATTTGAAATCAAACTATATCACTAACTTTTTTAACCAAAACTCGATAGAATCGTACCACTACCTTTAAGTTTTTAGAAATTTTTAGATATTTTATAATGCCTAAACTAACTAAAAACATAAAAATTCATTTTTATCTTTCCACTCTTTACTCCTTAAGTACTACTTATTTTCACTCCCACCACGATTTAAAAATTAGATATGTAAATACCCTCTTACACTCTGATCACCTTGGACCTAGTATTGTTTACATATTATATATGCATGTTTGAGGTTCTCTACTGATCTCATATTTCATAAAGTTTTATAGTGATTATATCCATTTACATTATAATTGGTTTATATTAGTAAATATAGTAGTTATGTTAATGTCTACCATTATTTATCATATGAGAGAATAAAATATGGCAATAATATTCAATTTAAAAGCATCTCTCAACATATTCTTACTCTTAATTCTATTCTTTATCATTAATATTTATGAACAATTTTAACAATTACTAATATATGATCTGCCTATTATTTTTACTATATGAAGTCTATGTTAAGGCTTATCAATTGTTGTAGTTAGTATAAGTTAGCTTTTTTGTAAGTTCTACAAAGTAATAAATGACTTTGGACTAAGAAGTTATGATAGTATACTTTTAGTGCATATAGTTATTTAGATGGTGTGAAAGTACTCGATTTGGGTGCTTAATTATTTTTAAAGTTTTTTAATAATTATATGGTGCCCTTTTATTAAGACATTTTGCCTTCATTGTTATGTCAACTTTAATTGTACTATTTGGTACTTTTATTTACATATATATAACTAACCATAATTAAAAAATGTATGACATAGAAAAGGCCTTTAAAAGTTTCTTATCCTTTAGTTGAAAATTTGTCTCCTTAATTCTTTTTAGTTTTCACTATCTTTTGCCTTGTTTTACTTAAGATAAAATTGATTGCCCAAATAAGGTTGTCTTGATAGTGAAAAATCTTAATCATTTATGTTTTAACAATTTATATTTGAATATGTTATGTGATTCATTAGTTTAGACATATTATTTATGAAGTAAGTTCACTCTTAACCACCACATGCATATAGATCTAGTTATGCCCCAAGTATGTATAGATGAAGCTAAGCCACCTATGACCTAAAGTTTCATCCATTGATTGATCAATTTTTAAGAGGGATAACTATCTATGAAACATTTATTATTCATATATGTAAATTTAATACACATCCCTCATTTTTAATTTAGTTTCCTTACAAGTATCATATTGACTAGCCAATCACGTTATTGTACTTCTATTATAAAATGAGTATATTGCAACTTTCTTACTATGATTTCTATAACATGATGTCTTTTGAGGGCAATCATTATTTTCTTTTACTCCAATGATCTAAATTTAGGGTCAACAAATTATTTTTGTATGGTCATCAAGGGGTTAATCCTAGGCTTGTTTGAAAGTTTGTGTGTTACCTTTTTACTCAATCAATGGTGCTTTTAAGCCTTTCCTTGTAATATAAATTGTGCTTTTTCCAACCATAGACATCCTCTAACCATTTTAACCCTTTGCTACAATCTCTATTACTTGCTTAGCTAGTTTTCCTCTCAACTCCTTCTCTAGGCTTAACTATTTATAGCCTGAATGCTTATATCGATTGTCATTTTTTGTTCTTTGGGCAAAGTTACGTAATATTGTCTAGTCATATTATTGTCCCCATAAAATTTCCATATTCCAAAAGTTCATATAATAACTTTGAGAAGGTACAATGATGGTCTCCTCAAGATAATATTAAAAGTTAATAGTTTTTTAACCACATAAAACTATATCATAACCGTTACTTGCCTTAAGCCTAATTGCAATTTAAGTTAAAGCAGTATTTTTTATTTGAAAAACATCTATACTCCCTCAAATCTAATTAAAAAAATAATCCACGCCTAAGTTAAGTAGGAATTTAGTCTAATAAAATAATCTAGGCCTAAGTTAAGTAGGAATTTAGTCTAAAATAGTAAAAGCTTTACAAAACAAGAAGTATACATAGCTTCAAACAAGAAGTGCATCCTTGGTTCTTCTTTTTGGAAATTTGTCACCTTGCCTATTTCTTCTACTCTCCTACATCAAACCTCCCTTCTTTTGATTCACTAAACACTATTTACTCTCAACCCCCTCATGAAGATGATTATGCCGTGTGTGTTGAAGAGTGAGTGAGAGAATTGTGAAGTTGAGAGATTGAAGAAGTAAGCACTAAAATTGGTAAGTAATGTATCTTTAATGTTCTTTCATCCTTCATATGGCTTTTTCATGCATGAAACATAACA
>JANQBM010262870.1:0-21458 GCA_025594535.1 Erythroxylum domingense | reverse complement strand
TTTTAAAAAGCTATTTTTTAATTGACAGCCAAACAGTCAACTGACTTTTTAAAAAAGCTCTTCTTAGAAAAGCTCTAGTGACAAAAGCTCTATTGACAAAAGCTCTCTTGATATAAGCTCAACCAAACAGACACTTAGATGCGTAAAAAATCTATGTTTTTTCGACGCATCTATGTGTCTAAGAAAACCGTCGAAAATAGTTTTTGTGACACTTGTTTTTTTTTTACGTTTTATAAAACATCTAAAATTATTTTTAAGGTGCAGAAAAGCGTCGAAAAACTCTACCTTTTGTGTCAATAAATTCCATATTTTGTTGTAGTGAAGTTCTGTCACTAAAAGCATATGCAATTTGGCGCTAAAATAATTTTGGAGGGAATAAATTGTAGTTGTGACAAAACATATGTTGATCACTAATTTTTTCTATTTATTGTGACAGAACATAATTTGGTCGCTAATATTTTTCTAACCTTTCATATACCATTCCATAATCACTTGTTCCAGCTATATAGCGAAGAACCCTCTTTGTAGCTCCATAGTGTTGTTTAGATGGATAATGCATAAACCTTGAGATTACATCAGCTGCAAAAGACAAATCAGGTCTAGTATGTGCAAGATATATTAATTTTCCCACTAGGCTTCTGAACCTCCTTGCATGTGTCATATTCGTCCCATCTTCTAGTTTTAACTTCTCATTTGTATTCATAGGTGTAGTAGCTGTCTTACATTTCTTCATGTTGTACCTCCTCAAAAGATCTCTTGCACACTTCTGTTGAGACATGAAAATGCCACCATCAGGTTGTTTAACTTTAACACCTAGGAAATATTGTAAATTTCCTAAATTTTTCCTTTCAAACATGCTAATCTTGACATCCTTGAACTCAAATATCAGTTGAGTCGATGACCCTATGTATATCAAATCATCCATATACAAACTGACTATGAGAAGTTCATAATGCCTTTCATTTTCGTATGGAATTGATAGTTAATTTTCGAAATTTTAAATTAAAACCTCTATCCTGCAATTATATAGATCGAAAATTGTAGTATAGATAGGCATTGTCCTATAGGGATTGGTTAGTCACCAAAATGATCCAATTTTTATTTTGTTAAGGAAACTCAAAAATTAGATTTGAAAGATCCAAAATATAAAAATTAAGAGTCATACATACACACTTTAGGGTTGTCACAAAAGTAAGAAAACAAATTTAGAAAATGGTGCCAAAGTATCAATTTAACAACTTAGGATTATCATTACCTAACTATGTATTCTCTCACTTTAATAATGTTCATTATGTTGATTCCAAAATTTTCTAATGTCCAGGTTCTTTCACTCTTATTACTTGAACCAAATAAGCCCTTTTTAATGATGTAAATGAATTATGTAAGCTCTCACTTCCCATTTTTCACTTAACCATTAAAAGGTTATGAACAGATTTTTAGGTAGCCACTTTTCCATTCAAGAGCTCTCTCCAAATGGCAAGGTAACTTGATATATGGAGTGTTCTTGGTGTAAACCCACTCTCATGGCACTTACGAATGCATTTCTTAACTTCATATCTCTATGCGAGCTAAGTATGGACAACCATATACGATAAACATCAAACACATCCATAACATTGAATAAAGTGAGGTACCACATAGTTTAGGAAATAACAACCATAATAACTACTTAGAAATCCATTAAAATATCATCCAACATGTTCATAACATATCCATACATCCTTAATTCTCAATTAACAAAATACAAAAAAGAAGCAAGAAAAGTGAAAAAGTAAGGCTTATATGTTGAAGAGCAAAGCTAGAATTCTATGGTGGTAGCTTTGTGTCTCATTGAAATCCTTTAATTCCACCTTGAATTCTCTTGGTTTTTCTCTCAAAAATGAGTTCTTTTCTCTCCCTTTGATGTCTTGCACGACCTCCTTTTTTTCTAGGGTTTAAAATTGAGTTTTTATACCCCATTTAATGCTTAAAACGACATAGGAAGGAGGAAATTGCCAGCTGGAATTTTCCAAAAAACTCTATTTTCTATCTTGACTTTAATCCATGATATCTTATTGATTTCTTATCTAAATTGGGCTGTTATTTCAACAATTTGAAACTGAATTTCTCCTCTTTATTTTGGATAAAAACAATAAACATACAATAAGAATTGTATCTTGAGAAAGCTTAACATTGGTGATGGGTCGGCCTAGGAAAATTCTAGCTTTCCTTTAAGTTACATGACTCGCTTTCTCTTTGGTTCTTCTATCCTACCATCCCGCAAAAATACCTTTAAACCTATTGATTAAAAAAATTAATCACTTAATCATCCTAAAACTTATGTAATTCATACTAACATAATGTAAGAAAAAGACGTGCAACAATGCCATGCAAAATTCATGCAAAACCTAAACTTAAAGACCTAATTCACACACATTTATACATATTCACATACATTCATACATAATCATGAAATTATATGAAAATAATACAAAACATAAGCTAAACAAGTTAACAACAATCAACTTATCACAATTAACTAAAAAATTATCCTAAGAAAAGTATGTTCAAATGCCACCTATCAGGACTCCTTTTAAATCCACTTTGATGAAAGAAAGTTTCTTAGTATACCATGCATGAGGAGGATGTTTCAATTCATATAAGGTCTTTCTCAATATATACACCTTCTCTTATGATCCTGATACCTCAAATCCTCTTGGTTGTTGAGCATATACCTCTTCTTTCAGTTCTCCATTAAGGAAGGCCAGACTTGTAATGTCGGATGTTCTGAGTCCTTTTGTATTGGTCTATACTTGGTGATTGGTCTGTACTTAGCGATACTACTGTATATTGATATATACATGGTTGTATATGAGTTGAAAAAAGTATTAGAATCCTTTTGGTATATATGCTAGTGATATATAATGTTATATGCCCTTACATGAACTTAGAGTTCATCGGTATGCGAAATCTTGAAAATTTCTGACATATAAGCTTCTAAATGTGTAAAATCGATTCCATTGGATGGATAAGGCCATAGTGGCTGAGTTAAATGTGTTCTAATACCTTAGAGGAGATTAAACATGATTTATAGACTTACTGGACACTTAGAAAACTTAATTTAAAAAGTTGATGTACATAAGGGACTTAAATGTAATTTTTCAATTCTTGGAGGACCAATATGTAATTTTATAAAGTTAAGGGGCTTAATTATAATTGAAAAAAGTCCAAGGACCAAAATGAAAATAAAATTTTTGGTCATTCTCAAATTTTGGGCTTAATTGCAAATTTAGGAAAGTTTGGAGGGAATAATGATAATTTCACATAAGCTAAGGGCAAAAAGGTAAATTCACCATGTTTTGTCAAAGAAGAGTCAAAATATAGATCTTTCTTCTTTGTGTGGCTGTGCACCCTTCATTAAAAATTAGAAATGCTTTTTTTTAATTAAAAGAAAGGAGAAGATAAGAGAAGAGAGGAGGAGAAGTGGAGTTTCGGCCATCACCCAGCTTTCACCACTTTTTTTTTTAATTCTTTAACCCAAACCTAGGTGTTTTAAGGTAATTTGGGGGTCAAGGAACTCAAATCTATCATTAGATTTGAGAAATTCTCAAAGGATTTGAAGATATCACTAAAGGAAAGTTTAGATAAATTTTCTCTCATCTCTCTCTATATTATGATTTTGATTTTGGTGTTAAGATATTGTTCTCCATGCTTGAATTTGTATGAAACATGGTTTAGATGAATGAAATGAGTCATGGAGAAGTTTCCTTAAGTCAAAATAGAATTTCCCTATCTTTGATGAAAGTTTGTGAAATTTTGAATATCTTTTGAAAGTGATGATTTAAATGAACTCTATGATGTTAATTGTGTATGTATAATTTGAATTGTTGATGGAAAATGAGGAAGAAGTACATTAGAAGGACGCTTTCAAGTTTAGGCCTTTAGGTGTTTGATAAAATGCCTAAGTAAACTTGGCTTAGGATTTAAGGATTTTGATGGTGTGCATTGGAAAAAGGCTTTCATGTTTACTTAGAATAAATTTGAATTGTTGTTTGGATAAAAATGTGCTTAATTATGCTTTGAAATGTGTAAGTATTAGATCAAAGGTATTAAATGCATTGGAAAATGCAAAAGAAAGCTTATGTGAATAATAAGAGAAGTAACCATATGAGAAGCTTCTTGGTTGAATCCTATAGCTTAAAATTATGATGTTGTGTTTTATACACTTATGTGATGGTGTATAAATATGAGATATATGTTAGAGTAGTAAATACATTGCACTTATATATATAAAGGCTTAGGAGCTGTGAATCAAAGAGCTCATATCGAGGATTGTTGAAATCAAAAGAGTGTATACCTTCTTTTGAGGTGAGTTGGGGAAAACATGTCTCTCAAATGGGACAAGGACAACCCAAGACATGCATGATGACTTGTATGTGAATTTTGAATCTAGATAATGCATAATAGAATTTATCCTTAATTAGATGGTAGTATACTTGTGTATTTAATAAATAACATTATTTTGAATAACTCTTTGCACCTGAAGTGCAACTGATGTTTTTATTATGTATTTTTAGAAATGATATTGTTTTCACCAAACCTGCACTTAAAGTGTAAATAACAATGTTTTATTTTTTAAAAACTACATTTTTGAACCACTTTGCACTTGAAGGGAAAAAGATGACTTTATTGCATGAAAGAATGTTTTGGAACTTACATATGTATAACTGGGTCATGCATACTACATGCATGTATTCTCTTTTGGCTTAGAGACATGGCACGATTCTATTTTATCGATTGGACCGATAAATAAAGGCATAGTGCCTTACTTAATTTTGGTATTCAATATTTTTCTATGATTTTTGATGGTTAGTTAGGAAACGATTGACCAATCTTATGCTGGGCATAACAAATTAAGCGACCCCCGTACCTTTGACGCTGGTACATAAAAGTAATGACACCATTCTACAGGATTCGCGGGTGATTGTACACCTAGAGGTCTAGTCATAGACGAGGTCATCATATAAGGTCATGACACTCTTGTTGACCGTAGTCTGGACTCACCACATATGAAAGTCGAGCCAACACTGAGATTCAGTGGGTGTGCATACTAGTTTGGTCGACTAGTGGTGACACACATAATTGTTTTGACTTATTCCGATATTTGGCTTCCTGAAGAGATTTGATTTTTACATGTGATGCTTTTCTGCTTATGTGTACTAGAACCGGAACTTATGTTCACTGAATGAGTGATTAATAGGCTAGGCCTATATGGTTCTTAACCAGTATGGCATGAGCCATAGACTAGGACTATATGTTTTATGTCATACATATTCACTTTATAGGTGGTTATGTGCATGTTAGATGTAAGACCATTTTGGTATGTACTGGGTTCTATTTGTGATATATGTTTCTTCTGCTCAATAAGTGCATAGTATACTCACCCCCTCCGCTTCCCAACCATGTAGGTTAATTTGTGAGCTTAAAGCTTTGAGTGGTTCATGTGGTCTTTTAATATATTCAGGGCATTACCGCACATTGGTAGTCTCTATTTTGTTCTTTTGTTGTATAGTGGCTTATGATTACATTGATATGCTTTATAATTTTGTAAATTAACCCTTGTCTGCCTTATGGTTTGTAACTGACTTTATGTGTGAACATTTACTACTATTGTTGAGATTGCTCTTGAATGGACTTCAAAGTCCAGAAGTTATGGTAAAGTTTTAATGTGAATATAGAAGTGCATTTGAAACTGAGTTACAGGTGTTTTTCATTTTGGGATTTTCAAATTACAGCCGTTGTGCTACCAAAACTTTTTTAAAAAATGTCCAGTTAGCCTTGCATAGTCGAGTTAAGGGTAACATGAGTATCCTTAGCTCGGGTATGTGATAGGTGTGCATTAGGATATGTTTTTGTAGGTAATTGACATGTATTTTCTTACATAATTATTGTTTATTATTTTAGTTTAGGAATCATTTTGTATGTTTTCATTAAGTTTGATTTTCATTGTTGTTCTTGTGTGTTTGATGATAATTGAGGGTAAGAACTGATTATTTTTAGGTAAGAAAGAAGAGGGAGCAACTTGGAGGTTGAATAAAAGATCAAATAAGAGAAGACAAGAAGAGTTCATCAGGGACAAATTACTATGTTCGTAGGAATCATGCAAGTTCCCACGAACGTGGGAAATCACAACAGAAATGAGGAGTGCATCTGTTTGCAATTCCCATGCTCTTGGGAATCATGCAGATTCCCACGGATGTGGGAATTGTAATTTGAGGCAATCTGTGAGGCTTCATTAAACATAGGATTTTTTTATTATAAAAACATCATCAAATCTCCATCTTCAATGGAGATGATACCCACCTGTAGAAACATCATCCTTGAGTGGAGCACACATGTTTGGAGTATTGAAGAGGGATTGAAGACAAGGATCGTCATGAAGATTAGACAAAATAGCACATCAACACCAAAATTCCAGATTTTGGCAAAGAAGAGGAGTCTTCCTATTTAATTTTTTGTTATTCTAATCTCTTCTATTCTTTGTAAAAATGGTTTATTTGATTGTTGATGATATTATGGAGACCATGTTAGGCTGATTTCATTTTAGGGATTGCTTTTGAATTATTTTGTCAAAACTCCTATTTTGTTGAATTGAATATAATTGTTTTGTTGATTGTTGTTCTTAATTGTTATCTTGCGACAAATCAAGAGAGTGAGTGAGATGATATTCATAAAGGATTGTCCAATGAGAGTTGACGACCTATAGACTAGCAATCAGCATGTTAATTGAATAATTAGAAGAGAGATCTCGATTAGTCAATTGATCACCCATAAGATAGTTTAATAACTAGTTGAATCGGTAGAGTCTTTGGGTAGGTTGAGCGATCGTTCAATCGATTCCCATTAATTCAATTAGGGAAAAATAGTTATACCTTGAGAGAGGGTAATTAGTATATTCATAAATCTAGGATGAGGCACAATTCAATCAATAAAATAGGAGGGAGATAAAATAAGGAAAAAGTAATCTCTAGCATTTATATTTTTGAATTCAGATTTTTTGCATTTGTGGTATCGTCCATTGTTTACATTAGTCTTTTAATTTTAATTTAATTTCCAGATTATTTGCATTTCATAATTTAGTTTCTTAAACAAAGTTGTGTCTAAGTTAAGCGATGTCTAGGCATCAATCCCTGTGGGATCAATATCTGCTCTTTTTACTGTAAGTCAAGACTCGTTCACTTGTGGTTTTTAAGCTTAAAACAAGAAGATAGGTTTTACCATCAACAAATTTTTGGCGTCATTATCGGGGATCGATTCTTGAGCATCATGTTTGATTTAGATTACTTTGATTTAAGAGTTTTGGATATTTTTCCTTATGTATTTGCAGGTGCATAAACACAAGGAGTACACGAAGGACGAAAGAAGCTATAGAGGACAAATTTCCCGACATTAAGAAGCACGAAAGAGAAATAAGAAGGGCAAAGCATCTAAATTTCTCAAATCAATATATGGTTGAAGAAGGAGAGCAAGGAGGACCGGAAAGGACACACACAGATTTCATGAGGCTAGGGTTTAGTCCTCAAGGAATGGCGAGGCCGGTAGTTCAAGCGAATAATTTTGAGATAAAGCCAGCATTACTCAACATTCTTCAAAACAGTTTGCAGTTCTAAGGGCTATCCAACAAGGATCTGAATGCCCACATTGCAAATTTCTTAGAGATCTATGACACATTCATATTCAACGGAATGTCTGACAATGAGGTGAAACTGTGACTATTTTCATTCACATTAAAGGATCGAGCTAAAGCCTGGTACAATTCTTTGAATCCAAGCTAGATCACGACTTGGGAGCAGCTTGCCCAAGCATTCCTCACCAAGTATTTTCCGTTGATAAAGACGACGAGGATTATCAAGGAGATAACAAATTTTTAGCAAAATGACAGAAAATCTCTTTGTAAAGCCTGGGAGAGATTTAAGGAACTTCAGAGTAACTGTCCACATCACAACCTTCTGAGGGAATTTCTACTTCAAACATTCTATAATCGAGTGAATCCTAACACAAGGGGCACAATTGATGCAGCAGCTGGAGGTTCACTGATGAGAAAAATGGTAGAAGCAGCTCATGGTTTGTTGGAATAGTTGGTAAGCAACAGATGCATGTGCTCGAGCGAGAGGAGTAGACAAGGACAGAAGGAACAAAAAGGTATGATACGTATTGACTCAATTACTACCTTGTAGGCTCAAATCATAGCTTTGACGAAGCTAAACAACATACAAGGAGCGTCCACCTCAGCAGTTAAGGTAATGTAAGCACAAAGTGAGTTGTGTGGGGAGAACAACCACAACTCAACAGAATGTTTCCTATTGGGAGCTAGCGAGACCGAATAGGTAAGCTATTTAGGCCAGCCGCAGAGAGGTAATAACCCATATTCGAATACATATAATATGGGTTGGAAAAACCACCCGAACTTTTCTTGGAGTAACAATAATGCAGGTGGCCAACAAAGACCACAAGGACCGCCATGATTCTACTAAGATCGAATTGGAGCATTGGAAAGAAAAATGGATAAGATGATGGAGGTTTTGTGGGCCAAATTGGTAGTACAAGAAGAGAATCATAAAAGGATGTATGTAAGCTAAGAGGAAAATCAAAAAAGGATGGAAGCAAAATTCAATCAGATTTTGAAGAATCATGCATCATCCATCCACAATCTGGACGTTCAGGTAGGCCAACTAGCTAATGCTTTATCTTCGCGAAATGCAGGTAATCTATTAAGCAACACTGAGGTGAATTCGAAGGAAAGAATCATGGCCATCATTCGGATTAAGAAAGAAGAAAGCAAATATGGGGAGAAAGATGGACACAAGTAAGAAGAGAAAATAGTGTTGGAAGTCCTTCTAAGTGGATCAGTAAGTGAGCCGATTAAGGAACTTCAACTTGGACTTCCACATCAAATTTTTACTCAGTGGAAGCCATCATCAAGTGAAGTAGCTCGGAATTCTATAGAAGGGGAGTTAAGTGAGATGATAGAAATAACAAATCAACTCCAGACAAAGCTTACGTTAAAGGGGTCATTGATTAAAGAGGTTATCAATCACATATCAGTAGAAAGTCCGCATATAGCACAGAAGAAAGAAGACCTAGGAGATTTTTTCATTCCGTGTAATATAAATGGAGTTAAGATAGATCGAGCATTTGTGGATTTGGGAGTAGATATCAACATAATGTCATATTCATTCAGTCAGAAGTTAGGTCTAGAAAAGCTAGAGCCGACTAAGACATTAGTGAAAACGGCTGACAGGATAGTGCATTTACCAAAGAGGTTGATCAAGAATATGTAGCTACACATTGATAAATTTACCTTCACCGCAGATTTTTACAAGTTGAATATTAATGAAGACAAGGAAACTCCTATAGTTTTGGGGCGACCATTTCTGGCAACTGCTCGTGCGATTATTGATGTTGATGGGGGCGAGTTAATATTGAGAGTAGGGAAGGAGTAGTTAACATTCAAAGTAACGAAGAAAAATTATTGTCTTACACCATCCCCGATAGATATCAAAGAACCTAAACTCCAAAGGGGATGGGACAATATTGAAGAACCCGAAAATGCGTTCAAGAAGAAAGGAACGTATAGGAGAAGGCCAAAAAAGGAGAACAATAATGAAGGTGGAGCCTAAAATAAGGTAACCCCTGTACAAAGTCTGAGATTATTTATGCACCGTTATCATTCCGATCATTTGAACCTCCATAAGTAAGAAGGAGAGTCTAGCTATCGACGGTAATAGAAGCGCTACAAGGGAGTGTTAGAGTAGTGCTCTAAAGGCAATCACCTTTAGCACTTTTATACAAACTTTATTTTGATTAATAAAGCAAAAGGCATTTTTCATTGATTTGATATTCATTTATATATGAATTGATATTGATCTTAAATCAAATTAATGAAGTTTATGATAGAAAACATATCATAAAGGAAATCATGATGAGATCATGATAATGAGATTCCTATCATGTGCAATTATGTTAGTATCTAAATAATCCTTAATCATAGGATTAATAAGACAGGACATTATTAATCCAGAAATACTAGCACATATTATACTCCTTAATTTGATTAAGCAGTGGATCTCATAAACTGTAAGCATGAGATGTTTAGAGTTAATATGTGGATGCTTACTAAGGGTAGTACGTACATCGGATGACCTGCTATGAGTTATCATATGGATGATCTATCGAATATGAATGATTAATCTCAACATAGCAATGGTGCAAATATCCTTACACTTGAGGTACTCAAGGATATCTTGGATATAAATCCTGTGATTTGACACCATTCCTTGTTACCTTAAGACGAGGTCGCTTTTAGGGTGGTGATTGGGTATAGCTATTTGTATTCAAAGGTAATTGGGTAGCCAATAAAGGATTCACTACTCCTGATAGAAGGAGATGTACCCACGGCCTCTTGTTAGGATCATTACTCAGGAGCCTCTGGCTAGAGCAATTATATGTCATAAAGAGAGTCTTCAATGACACATAGAGTAATGAGATCCTAGGACAAGAACTAACATCACTTGGACTAGATGTGACATAGTCAGTCTAATGAAAGTTGACACATAGCCCATACTCTGAACCAAGTGGGTATAGTATGGTGAAAGGATGAATTGCATGGTAATTATCTATGGGAAGGTTCATAAGTTGGATAATTAACTATCAAAGAGTTTGTGTGTTAATCCACTTATATTCCAGCAAATAGGCATCATGAAACCCTTCATGATATGTTTGAATTAAGAGTTGATTCAAGTGCCTATAATAGTCAGGACCCTAAGGTCACAAACATAAAAGATCGGATGAAAAACAAGTGTGTATGGCCTATTTTAAGCAAGCCACGATTGTGGCCTAAGGCGAGGCATGTCACAATCGTGGCCAGCAAAGCCACAATCGTGATAGAAGCTACGAAGTGACATATAAATGAGTTCTTCACTTACGTGCACAAGGTTCCTTCACTTATTACATACTCAATTGATAGAGAAAGGGTTTTAGAAGAGTTCTAGAGAGAGTGGGAAGTATTTTTGAGTTATCTTCATGCAAATTTATGCAATTGTTGTATAAATCTTACATGCATGTAAGATAACCTTGATCTATCTCCCATATTGAATATCTACTTGAATCCATCAAGTTTTGTGTTCAAAAACCCTTACACATTGTTTCATCTTCCTACTTTGCACGTTTTTAGGTGATCAAAGAAGGGTTTCGTGTTTGCAACTAGGGACGGATTCATAAATTTTTTTGAGTGGGGGGAAAAATATTTAAAGTTTTTTTATGGGATCAAAACTTAAAATAATAATATTTTTATGACATTTTTTTTGGAGGTAGTAGGGGTAAGTGACCCCACTTGCCCTTAATGTGCATCCATCCCTGTTTGCAACAACCCAAACAAGGAGAAGAATCAAGAAATGAGGAGATACACAAGGTAAAAGGTTTACATTTCATGTTCTTTTATACATATCGATGCATGCATTTGGGGTTGTCATGGTGTCAGAATCTTGATTCTGACACTTCCACTACATATACATTCATGGGATGCATACAATCATGGCTAACCCAACAATGGTATCAGAGCTAGGTTTGTGCATGTAATAGATGATGTATTGAACATGTGCGAATTGTTTGCTGGGTTGTGACTGACTTGCATGTTGTTTTTGAAAAATTCGTGTAAATTGTAGAAATTTGTTTTTCTATTTTTCTTTCACATAAGTGTTTATAAGATGTTTTTTTATGTATCTGTAAAAGGATATTACAATTGAATTCCATTTCCTATTTTATTTCGAATTTGTATCCAAACTATTCATATGTTGATTTCTGGGATTTTCTTAAAAACTGATTGCATATGCAGATTTTGAAAATTTTGTATTAATTCTAGAAAAAACATTTTCTGTTATTCTCTGACCAAAATGTTTATAAGATGTTATATTATGTTTCTGTAAAATAAAATTACAATTTAATGTCATTTGCTATTTTATTACGAATTTAGTTTCAGCTTTGTGCATGTATGAAGTTTTGGAAATTCTGGAAATGTGATGAACATGCATGCATGAAAATTCCATGTTAATTTTTATAAAAATTGTTTTTATAAATTTTATGCATGCACATGAAAGATGAGATGTTGCCACCTATATTAGATGCATGACACTTATTGTTAAAGTGAATATCTTATGCATGCATGATGTAATGGTTGACTAGTGTTAGAAGTATTGTGACAAGTGTCATACACATATGATGTGCTGGCTATTTCCCATTTTTAATAAATAAATCCTAAGAATTAAGTTCTGGAATTTTTTATTAGATACATTTAGAATGTTTATAAGACTCTGGAATTTTTCTATAATTAATTGAGTTTGATTCAATGAATAAATAAAGTCAAAGTCAACATTGGTCAACTTTTTGAAAGTTGATGGAGTTGACTTACTTAATGACTTATGATATGTGTATTTCGATTATGAGACCTAAATAAGGTTCTTATATGATAAGAAATATATTATTTTGATGATAATAACATGCTTAATGCATGTGCTTAGAATTAAGGTTCCAAAAATTTTCTGAACATCGAATCGGTCTCTTTAGTGTCTAGTAGGTTAACTTATTTATCTTGACGATTTTGGCCGACAAGATAATTTTGGCATGTTTTGAAATGTTTAGATAAATTTGAGATGACCTAGGGATATTATAGAGGACTAATTGGTGTACGAGAATTTTGAACCCTAGGGATTAATTTAGAATTAATCTAAGTAGAGCATAGCATTTCTAGTGTGACTAAGTAAAAGCTTACAAACTAGGATTAAAGTATTTAATCTAGACATCAAAATAATTAAATTTTAGGGTTCCTAATCGATTCACATTCTTAATTCGGATTAGACAAGACTAACAATAGTACCCGATTAGGTTTAAGAGTTGAATCGAATCACGAATTGTGGCTGCATAGTCAAGTCACATCCTTAATTTAAACCTCCTTTGTGTGATACATGCATTAGATCCATTTTAAGGGTAGTTATGGATATAGGCTCAATTCAATTAAGTTATCCATAATCTAAATGTATATGTGATATACATAATCAAGATTATCCAAGTATTGATGAAACCAAAGGACAAATCCCTCAAACAAAATATTAGGACTTAAGCCTTCTATTGATATGGCAAGAACTTGAGTTCTTTTACAGTTGGGTTGTTAGGTAAACCCAAGCCTGCTCTACATAAATATGTTCAAACCATGGAAATTAGATTTCTGGATTAATGGGTTGGTCCTAATTAGAAGCGTTGATTTATTGGGCAAACCCAAGGTCAACGTGGATAGAGGCGAAGTTGGGTTATATACATGGGATGTCTATAAATCAAGAGTTGATAACCCAATGAGTGTGGTAAATCAACAGTTGATGGCATAAGTCGATAGTTGCATAAATTGAATGCAATTGATATGAATAATACCTACCGATTGACCTAAAGTGACTTGTTGGGCAAAGCCAAGGTTATTCTTGGTGATATCAAATATCGACCCATTAAGAAAACTATAAGTTTTCTCGAATTCGTAGTGAGGGTTATGGATTTGAATAAGAATAATGGGACCCATGATGCATGTTATTAAAGTCCTTATAGATATGCATTAAGTGTACATTCTAACACTTTCTCTCGTTCTTCTAGGTTATTGAATCACCACAATGTCTTCTAGTGTGAACTTGCGCTCACTGTTAGATTCCAACAAACTCACGGGACCTAACTTCTTAGATTGGCTATGGAATTTGAGAATTGTTCTTAAGTCCGAAAAACTAGGATATGTCTTAGATGAACCACTTCTCGATCCCCCTACTACCGATGCCTCTGATGAAGATCAAAGGGCTTACAAGAAGCTACTAGATAATAGTGAGTTGTTTAGTTTTATATCACTAGAACTGCAAAAGCAGCATGAGGCTATGGATGCTCATACCATAGTCTACGATCTGAGGGAACTGCTTGATCAGCAAGCTTGGTCTGAAAGGTTTGAGACCTCGAGGTTGCTTTTCCGTTCAAAGATGATTGAGGGATCATCTCCAGTGCAGTATGTGGTGAAGATGAATGGCTACATTGAGAGATTAGCCAATTTGGGTTTCATTATGGATCATGAATTAAGTATAGACTTAATTCTGATTGGTTTTATTGATAGTTATTCACAGTTTGTGCTTAACTATCGGATGATTCAAATATCCACAATAATTCCTAAGCTGATTAATATGCTCAAAACAGCTAAGCAAATTGTCAAGAAGGAAAGTAAGGTTGTGATGGTAATAGACTCTTCTTCTAGTTCTTGAAAGAAGAACCAAAAGAAGAAGTCCAAAAGGCCAGTGGGAGGTGTAGCTAAGAAGAAGGTGAAGGAGACAACACCGAAGAGGATATGCTTCCATTGCAACAAGGAAGGACATTGGAAGAGGAACTGCAATGTTAATCTGGAGTCAATGAAGTAGAAGAAGGAATTAGATGCCCCACCATCTACTTCAGGTAAGATATTTGTCATTAAGGTTAATACTATTTCTAATCATAACATTTAGGTATAAAGCAAGACTTGGTGCTTTAACTGTAGGGATATATGTTTTGTATCTTCCTAGTGTGCTAGAGTTAATTTTGGAAAATTGCTATTATGTGCCCGTTGTGACTAAAAATATTATATCTGTTTCATGTCTTAATAAAGTGTGATTTCATTTAACTTTTTCAAACAATGGTTGTTCAATTAAGTTGACTAAAATGCTATATGGAACTGCTACATTATGCAATGGAATTTACATGTTAGATATATCCAATCCAATTTTAAATATCAATGACAATAAAAGACAAAAATAAGATAACTTAAAATCATCTTACTGATGGCATTGTCGACTTGGTCATATAAGTGAGAAACACATGATTAAGCTATAAAAAAGTGGTAGCCTAGGGTCATTTGATTATGAATCATATGATACATATGAATCTTACTTGTTAGGTAAGATGACTAAATTACCTTTTAAAGGAAAGGGTGAACAAATGAATGGGTTGTTAGGCCTAATACATTCTTATGTAGGTGGTCCGATGTCCATTCATGCCAGAGGTGGTTTTGTGTACTTCATTACTTTTATCAATGATTATTCACGATATGGGTATATGTATCTAATGAGATACAAGTCTGAAGCATTTACAATGTTCAAATAATTTAGATATAAAGTAGAGAAACAACTCGGTAGAAGTAATAAGGCATTTCAATCAGATTGAGGTGGTGAATACGTAAACGAGGAATTTCTAACTTATCTTGGAGATAATGGGATAACATCCCAGTGGACTCCAACTTACACACCACAACATAATGGTGTGGCTAAAAGGAGAAACCGAACCTTATTGGACATTGTAAGGTCGATGATGGGCTTAGTAGATCTATTGAAATCCTTTTAGGGTTATACACTCGAGACTACTGTTTATGTGATAAACATAGTCCCTTAAAAACTAGTTGAAGTTACTCCATATGAGATACAAACTAACAAAAAGCCCTATCTTTCACATATGAAATTTTGGGGTTGTCTGGCTTTTGTGAAGCGGATTCAATCAGACAAGCTTGAAGTGAAGTCTGATAAATGTATGCTTATAAGAAATCGTAAGGAAATAATTGGATATCAGTTCTATAATGCTTTAGAGCAAAAGGTGTTTGTCTCAAAGCATACTGTCTTTTTAGATAAAGAGTTTCTTCTAAGAGAAAATAGCGGGAGCAAATTTAAACTTGATAAAGTTTATAATGCTCAAACAGACACAAATTAATTGCCTGAACCCGAAATTGTTGCTTACATAGATGAGGCAACAGTTGAACCTTCTAATACATAAAATGTTCATAGGTTAAGTAGGATACATAATGTTCTAGAGAGATATGGATTTCTCATAATCGAACAAAATGACGCATTGCTCATAGAGGACGATGAGCAACCTATGAAGAGGCTTTGAAGAGTTTAGAATATGAAAAATGGCTTCAAACTATAAAGTCTGAAATGGATTCCATGTATGAAAACCAAGTATGGACTTTGATTGACCTACCCGAAGGGTTAAAAACCATAAGGTGCAAGTGGATTTTGAAGAAGAAAATTGACATGGAAGGTAATGTGATTACCTATAAAGCAAAGTTAGTCGCTAAAGGTTATTGTCAAAGACAAGGAATTGACTATAACAAGACATTTAGCCCTGTAGCTATGCTTAAATCCATTAGAATACTCATAGCCATTACAACTCATTATGATTATGAAATATGACATATGGATGTGAATACGACTTTCCTAAATGGAAACCCTGTTGACGATGTATATATGATACAACCTAAGGGCTTCATATCCAAAGATGGCAGAAAGGTATGAAAACTTCAGAAATCCATTTATCGATTAAAACAAACATCTAGGAGTTGGAATATCCGATTTGATAAGACAATCAAAGAGTTTGGTTTCTCACAAAATCCTGATGAGCCTTGTGTGTACAAGAAAGTTAGTGGGAGTGCTATCATATTCCTTGTATTATATATGGATGACATATTACTTATAAAAAATGATGTCTTAAGTTTGCAATCAGTCAAAGTTTGGTTGTCTCAGAATTTTTCCATGAAAGACATTGGAGAAGCAATTTATATATTGGGAATAAAGATCTATAGAGATAGATCAAGGAAGTTGCTAGGTCTTTCACAGTCAATGTAGTGGCCCCTTAATGCAAGGTACACACCAGGATGTCCAGAGGTCATTTCGGTATATATACTCTGATAAGAGTGAGCTACGTTCAATCGCTACATTCACTTCATATGGTATGGTATTATAATTCACTTATAAAGCATCATAAGAAAACCACAATATTTTAAAACCAACTTTTTCCTCATTTCATTTCATAAAAACCCGATTATCTACATTGTGACTTTCAACAATTTCCATACGTACATCATCAAAACCTAATACAATAGTACTACTTGAATGGCAAAAATATGTACAATCTAACTAATCTGTCAAAAAATCCCAGTTGACCGACCTTCGAGCCATGACTTCTCTTGCTAATCACAATTTACATGGCTGGTAGAGCCTCTCAGTAGCTAGAGTCATCTCTCGGTCCTGAAAAGACAACGTTACAATTTTAGTGAGTTTTGTGAACTCAATGAGGTAACCATCATTGATGGTTCACTCAATTCATGCAGCACATCATTTCACATCACATATAATCACATTGTTGCATATTTGATCACGTTTCACATTTTCACTTAAGCATAGGCAAATTATACATTTCAATCAATAAAACATACATAACCAAATGCACATGAGATGATTGTGAGACTCTTTTCGTTTTATTACGTTGTTGTGACCGAATGCCTGAATTGTCCCGTATCTATTTTGGATACCGGGCTTATTAATAACTGTCCCTTATCCGATGAGGATACAGGGCTCATTACATGTTAAGCCTGAGGCTCTGAAACACTTGTGAGCTCGAGGCTCATTTTCACTCGTTAAGCTTTAAGCTCTGATCGTTGGCTACTCTAGTCACAACTTTCATTATCTGATTATGCATTCATGATTGGAATGCATGTAACACAATCAATCACATTATATAACACATAGGTCTTCACATTCACATATAAGTAGCATTTCAATATCTCAATCCTCATTCACATTCATCGGGCCTTCTGTCCGGAATCCACAATCAAACACATTCGTTTATCATTCACAACATAACTTAAGCAAACAATAATTAAGAGAAACCCTCTAGGTTACTAACAAGTTGCTCCCGAAGCTAATGCCTGGAAGTGCCGGCAACGTCTAGAGGTTGACGTTCCCATAGATCCTTTATAACAAATAACACATACATATATCACAATTTGCACAATTATGCCTATTCATTAATGCACATAAATGAAATGAATTATGTACAATGCATGTTCGTGACAATCCCGGGTATCCTTCCATCAAGGTTATCATAAGCACAATCAAAAATCGAAACTCACTTAACTAGCATTTTTCGTAGGGTTTATACCTCAACAACCCATTTTAATCCAATTTCATAACCTAAGGAGCCTTTTCAAATTTTTCTCCAAACTCTAACTTTCGAGTCTACTATTCACGTTTAAACAGAGAGTGTAATTTATATAATTTGGTCATATAAGCAGAAAGTAGACGTAGCAAAAGTAGACAAAATAGAAGCAGACGAATATTCAAAACACAAACGATGGCTAAAGGCAGACGAAGTGAAACATAGACGGAATAAAAGACAGACGGAAGCAAAACATAGACGATAGGTGGTCAACACAGACGAAGGAAAGTCAGCCATAGATGATAAGAAATACATATGCTAGGTGGTCAACACAGACGATAAAATAGTCAACCATAGACGATTAAACACAGACGTTAAGTGGTCAACTCAAATGATAGAATAGTCAACCACAGACGATGAAACACAGATGCTAAGTGGTCAACTCAAACGATAGAATAGTCAACCACAGACGATAAAACAAAGACACTAAGTGGTCAAGTTAGACGATAGAATAGTCAACTACAGACGATAAAACACAGAAGATAAGTGGTCAACTCAGACGATAGAATAATCAACCACAGACGATAAAACACAAACGCTAAGTCTTCATTAACTCTCATATAAACACCTAAGTATTCATACATGCTTAGTGAAGAAACAGAGCATAACACCTTTCCATATCTAACTTTTTACACTAATCGTATACATCATTTTATTTCTATTTCAAATCCAAGAACCATTTCACAACACCTGATCACTAATAATCCATCAAAACCCAAATAACATCATATCTCTAAATTTTCATCCCTTTATCACAGTGTTCAAAAATATAATAATATGTAAATGACATGCTCATGCAGATGATAGTAACTCATCAGATTTATTTCAAAATCTCCAATACTGAAGAATTTGTTCACTACCTTCTTGTTGAAAAACTCCAAAATCTTCAACTATCCCCAAAACCTTAATTTCATGCAAAATCACGTACTCCTCTATGAACACTCACCAACTTCTGATTTTTCTTAAGGCAAAAGAAACACTTTAGGAGTAAAGGAAATGGTGAGGGATATGAAGAATCAGAGTTAACTCTTAGAAGGAGTTTGATGGAAAGCTCTGTGTATGGGAAGAAATTTAAAGAAGATGATAATAAGGAAAGAACTTAGGAAAAGTACTAATCCCCTTTTTAACTCTCGAATTACTCAAACTTACTTTTGACACATGATAAAAGCAACTTTACACTTGTCACTTTCCTAAGGTCTAAGTTCTGACTTAGTTTCTTTTGAACCAATTCCATCTAACTCTCATCTTTACAATCCAACCATCTCCAAATCTTCATTTGATTTCTTCTCTTCTTTTTCCTATTTCCTATAATATTTTATAAATTACAAAATAAATCCTAAGTTCACCAAAATTCATAAATCTCACAATTCTATTAACCAATAATATTTTCAATGCAGAAACACTCAAAATTCTCAAAAATTGACAGTTCAATCCAATTATACCCGGAAGTATTCATGAATGCACGTACACTTAAATTCATGTGCAGAAAAGTTCACTATTCACTTGCATGAGTACGTCATATTATGCATGACCATAAAAATGCATCTCTTGCATCTCATTGAACACTCCTATTTACTATTCTAACCTTCCCATAAGTAATGGGATGTTACAATCAACATACATAGAAAAAGTGCTAAATAGGTTTAGCATGGAGCAATCCAAGAGAGGGTTTCTTCCCATGATTCATGAGATAAAACTGTCGAAATCTGTTTCCCAAGATATAAGATGAGAGGACTTGTATGAGTATGATCCCGTATGCTTCGGTAGTAGGATCAATCATGTATGCTATGTTATGTACAAGACCCGATGTATCTTATGCTCTAAGTGTTACAATTAGATATCAATCAGATCCTATGAGGGTCATTAGGTGGTTGTTAAGAATATCCTAAAGTACATGAGAAGGACTAAGGATGTATTGTTGATATATGGAAATGAAAATCTTGTAGTGAGCGGGCATACGGATGCTAGTTTTCAATCTGACCAGGATGACTCCAAATCCCAGTCAAGTTATGTTTTCAAACTGAATGGTGAAGCTGTCAGTTGGAAGAGTTCCAAAAAAGAGACGACTGTAGATTCAACAACCGAGTCAGAGTACATTGCAGCTACAAAAGTGGTAAAAGAAGCTGTTTGGATTAAGAAATTTGTCATGGAACTCAGAGTGATTCCTAGTATAGTAGACATAATATTGTTATACTGTGACAACAACAGGGCTATTGCTCAAGCCAAAGAACTGAGGTCTCATCAGAGATCCAAGCATATACTCAAGAGATATCACCTTATCAGGGAGATAATTGATAGAGGTGATGTGAAGATAGAGAAAGTGCAAATAGATCATAACATCGCTGATCCTTTGACTAAGCCACTTCTTCACACAAAATTTGATTATTGTGTACTCGCCTATGGTATTAGATATAAGGGCAAATGGTTTTAGTGTAAGTGGGAGATTGTTAGAGTAGTGCTTTAAAGGCAATCACCTTTAGCACTTTTGTATAAACTTTATTTTGATTAATGAAGCAAAAGGTATTTTTCATTGATTTGATATTCATTTATATACAAACTGATATTGATCTTAAATCAAATTAATGAAGTCTATGATACAAAACATAGCATAAAGGAAATCATAATGAGATCATGACAATGAGATTCCTATCATGTGTAATTATGTTAGTATTTAAATAATCCCAAGTCATAGGATTAATAAGACTGTACATTATTAATCCGAAAAGACTAACATATATTATACTCATTGATTTGATCAAGTAGTGGATCTTATAAACTGTAAGCATGACATGTTTAGAGTTAATATATAGATGCTTACTAAGGGTAGTAAGTAAATCGGATGACCTGCTATGAGATTATCATATGGATGATCTATCGAATGTCAATGATTAATCCTATTATAGCAATGATGCAAATATCCTTAGACTTGAGGTACACAAGGATATCTTGGATATAAATCCTATGCTTTGACTCCGTTCCTTGTTACCTTAAGACGAGGTCGCTCTTAGGATGGTGATTGGATACAGCTATTTATATTCGAAGGTAATTAAGTAGCAAATAAAGGATTCAGCACTCCTGATAGAAGGAGATGATACCCACGGCCTCTTGTCACTTTCATTACTCGGGAGCCTCTGGCTAGGGCAATTATATGTCATAAGGAAAGTCTTCAATGACACATAGAGTAATGAGATCCTAGGACAAGAACTAACATCACTTGGACTAGATGTGACATAGTCAGTCTAATGCAAGTTGACACATAGCCCATACTCTGAACCAAGTGGGGTATAGTATGGTGAAAGGACGAATTGCACAATAATTGTCTATAGAAAGGTTCATAAGTTAGATAATTAATTATCAAAGAGTTTGTGTGATAATCCACTTATATTTCA
>JANQBM010262669.1:0-21468 GCA_025594535.1 Erythroxylum domingense | reverse complement strand
TAACTCTTTATATGCACAAAATTCACTATTCACAACTGCATGAGCATGAGGTGTGGTAATTTACCACACCTGGACCCTTTTCTTTGGTCCGACCCGTTCTCTGGAAACGGGATGTTACAAATAGATTTATCATAATTGGAAGGAGTTGCATGCAAACCTAGAGATAGGCCAACATAAATCCTTTGGATTAGGGTAAAACCTAATAATAGAGGAGTTCATAAATTAATAATGCAATACTGGGGGTTTTAACTAGAAAGATTTCTATTAATCAAATGATGGATTAGTTTTCAATAATCTTGAGAAAGATAATAACATAAGATATGAATTTCCATGGTTCAATAATCAATAATATAATTATATGACAAAGGGTTAATATTTAATGATTCTTAGGAGGATTAACCACCTAGAAACTATTATTTGATGTTGATTTTTCTTAGTAATTTCCTTTATCTTTTATTCAGAATTATTTTAATTCCTAGTTTGTTTAGTTAGTTTAATTTTTAATTAAAATTTAAAATTTGATCCTTAGGTTAGATAATAGAAAAAAGGTAAGTATTAATGATTCCAATCTTTATGGAATCGACTTGTAATTGCCTGTGTTAGCTGCAGCTACATCGTGCACTTACAGTAAATTTAAATATTGATCTAATCATATTTAATCAAACACGTATCCAATATATACATATACATAAATATATATTGATATTTTCTTAATTGATGATGAATTTATTTAATAACACTTAGACCTTGTTTAGTTGGCATGGATTCTTGCTTGGGAAAGTAATCTTTTTCCTAAAATTTATATTATCATGTTTTGTTCATTTTTTTGAGTTGTTAGGAAAGTAAAAGCTTTCCCAATTTAGGGAAAGTAGTAGAATTTTACTTGGATTCTAAATTTCATCACCCCTTGGTATTTAGATTACTTTCCTTAGAAATTTAATATAAAAAATACGTTAGCCAATTCAACCCTTCCTTCTCTCTCAACTCTACGATAACTCTTTTATAATAATAAGAAATTTAATAATAATAATAATATTAATAATATTAATAATAATAGTAATAATAATAATAATAATCATAATAATAATAATAATAATAATAATAATAATAATAATAATAAATATGTATAATAAAAAAATAAATAATAAAAATAAATGTAATTGATAAAAATAATAAATTTAGTAATAAGAAAATTAATAATGAGTAGAAAATTAATAATATTAATTAATAATATTAAGAATAATAAATTTAATAAGATAATAAATTTAATAATAATGCATTATTTGTATTTTTATTTTCAATGTTAGAAAAATTTTTGATATTTGATTTGAATTTTAAGATTTATCTTTATACTCGGTTGAGGTTTGTTTAGCAATTTTCAATACTATATTTATAATATGACAGTATTTATGATTAGAATATCAGGAATGAAAAAAAATTAACATTTAATAATATAACTTGCATTACAAATTAACATTATTTAACGATTTCAATTTTTATTCAGTTTGTAGGGATATAATTGGAAGCACAAGTCAAAATTAAATTACATTTCATGAAATATTGTTACATACCAAATATTATAATAAGAATTCACCCAATATTCCTATTAGAATTCTTATAAGTATTCAAACATGTGAATATCTTTACTTTCCATATATTTATTTTCCGATGATTCAGATTCCAAATTTACTTTACTTTCCTGCTAACCAAACAGGGCCTTAGTGAATATTATTAGAAAAGTGCTTAAGATACTCACTTTGACTCATATGTGATCTTAGGCACAATTCGGAAGCGAAAGAGTTAAAGTGAGTCAAAAGTACTACATTTGAGCCATTTTTCGAAGATTTATAATCCTTTTTTTCTATGGAATAAGAAGAAGAAGGATTAGAGTAAGAGGAGATAAGAAAATGCATGAAGATGAAGAGAAAAGTTATGAGAATGCAAGTCACAGCCATAACACAATATATTATGGTTATGACTCATGTTGCATAGGCCTAACTTAAGTAGTCATGCCTATGACTTAAAGTCACGCCCATGACTCAACATGTCATGGCTGTGACTCTCACGCATATGGGGCCCGAAACCTTAGTTTTTAATATAAATAAACATGTGATGGTAGAGCGAGGGTTTTATGAAAGTTCTGGAGTGCTTTTGTGCTGAAGCTTTAGGAGCCTTTGGGAGAGAAGAGAGTGCGATGAAGCTCTTACATATGGAGAGAACCATGGAGGGATAGCTTTCTTGACGTCAATTCAGAGGTGAAATTGATGTCGATGACCTAGTTAAGTGTATTTCTCTTTGTATTTGTTGTTTCTTTTTCTCTTATGTATTAATTGTTTTATCCTATGTTTAATGTTTGGGGGTGTAAGAATGATTGAATGTTCTATTTGATTATTTTTATGTACCCATTGCTAGAATCGAATACAATATGTAATCATTGTTTTTCCGATGCATTTGTAAAGACTAATGGTTTGTAATCATTAGGGATAATATAACCTAGGTTAAATAATCTAAGCTTCTGTGATTATTGCTTAAATTGATATATTTTTCTCATTCATAAGGCGATTATCTGATTAAATCTAGAAAGCATCTCTTAGGTTATCCGATAGCTCGGGTTATTTAATGAGCTCTTCTTAATTAACTAGGAACTAAGGAAAATTTGGGATTAACAGAGCTTATTATTAATCTACGACTAATAGTTCAAGGAGAGGTAAAAGAACAACAAATCAAAGAAATGTGTTTAATTAGGGTGTAGGTTGAGATTGAACTAAAGAACCAAGTTCTTAAAGAATTCACCACTTTCATCATTTTTGCATGTTTTCTTTAATTTGCTTTTATTGGTTATTTTGGTTTTATTTTCTTATTTCAAATCAACCAAACCACCCTAAAACCTAAACACCAATTAATTTCATTTCAACAACTATACACACTCTCTCTGTGGGATCTACCTACTGCTACAGTAGTAGTCTAGTTTGCTTTGTGTAGTGTTATAATGCGCTACGATATATCAAACATATAAATAAAGTATGCAATGTATGAACTTATAATCAAATTATATATCAAGTTTTGTTATATTTTAGTTATTGATCTCCATAATCTAAAATAATATTTCCAAAATTTTATGAAAATTAAGTCAGATTTAACATATTCATTCCTAAATGAATTGAATTCTTATTCCAAATAGAAATTTAAGTTGATTTGAACACAATTTTCAAATTCTATTGGAAATTGTTTCCAATTATCTTGACTCATTTAAGAAACTTTAATTGAAAATACTTTTAATAAATTATGTTTCTTATTTATTATAATTTAGAAAATCTCATTTTTTTTTAAATTTAACAAGTAAGAAATTCTAATCCAATTAGAAAATCATTTCTAATCTAATTAGAAACTAATTTTCCTTAGTTAGATTTTTTGAAAAAATTGAATTGTATTAAGCCTTTAAGGCATGCAAAAGTATAAGATAGATTTTATCATCAAGCTAAGCATACTCTTTGAATTGGGGTTATCATTATTAGTAACTAAAAATGAAATACATAGTAATTTTCTAACTCCATACTTAACTAAGACATATTACAAGTTCCATGTATTGTTGATGTAGCTTTCATCACCAAATTTATTTTTGAAGATGCTAACATAAAGCCTAATTTTTTGCATGAATTCTTTGTGAATATCTCTTTATCAAGCTTAACATCATAGAAAATTCAAAAGGCTTCAATAAGCTGTCTTGGATGGAGCTCTTTTAGATGTATACTAACTCTTCTTAAAATAGTTAGTTTATAGCTGAAAATTTGGTAGGCTCCAAGATTTTTTAGGTAACTTTCTACTTTAGGAAGTTCTATAGATATTTCCAAGGAAGGATCCACTCCCTTAGAATCAATGCAAAACCATTTTCCTATCATCAAGAATCACTATTTGTAATCAATGCGAGGGATTAGTTCAAGTAAAACTGATATCCCAAGTGGTGTTGAGAAATCTTGAAGTTAGGTGGTTTCTTTCGAATCTTCCATAACAAAGCCCAAATATTTCTCTTCCAGCTTAGTTGATGGTGTAGTTTCTCCTCTACTTGAGCTTTTTCAAGAAGGAGATAAGCTCTGCTTCTTCTTAGACAGGAGACTATTTTACCTGTTCATATAAATTTAGAAATCTAGAAAGGGTAATAAGGGGTTAGATATAATTCTACTTACTGAGGAAGATACTTTCCTTTTTAAATTTATAGATGATGATAGTATGTGTAAGATATTGGAAGTAGGCCCTTGGCAAGTGGTTTGACAACTCATGTTTATTTTCAAATGGATACCTAGTCTGGAGTTTGACAAAAAAATATTGAATCCATCCCTTTGTAGATCAAATTCGATAACACTCATCCTAAGTACATATCAATGGATAACTTAAGTTATTGGCTAATGTAGTAAGCAAAATAGTGGCACTTGACTCAACCACTACTAAACTTGAAAAAGTACGTTATGCTTGAGTTTTTATAGAGATAAATCCCAATAATTCACTCCCTGAAATCCTACCTATTATGAAGCTTAATACAACTAATGAAATAGTAAAAATTGAAATATAACTATCCTACAACTAGAAACCTTAGATGGTTGGTCAATAGTCTAGAAGCCAACTCGACAAATGTTCAATAAAGGGGATTACAAAATAACTAAACTTAAATATAGATAGGGATGAGTCTAGGTCGATCCCACAGCGTGTGTGTGTGTGTAAAGCTTTTAAAATGAAAGCAAATGGTGTTTAGGATTGAGTTTTTGGTTTTGAATAACAAAATTAAGTAAAATTAAACTAATGAAGAAAATTAAAGAAAACAATCAAAAATGAGAAAAGTGATGAATGCATTAGAGGTCAAGTCATCGGTTTAATCTCAACTTACATATAATTAAACATACTTTATTAAATTGTTATTCTTATACCTCTCCTAGCAACTATTAATTGTAGGTTAACAAAAAGCTCTATTAACCTCAATTTACCCTTAAGTTATGATTAATTAAAACGAGCTCTTTAATTAAACCTAACTATGGAACAACATAGAATAAGCTCTTTAGATTTAGTCAGACAGTTGTATGACGAGTTAGGAAAATAGATTAATCAAGGTAAAAACCACAAAAGATCGGGTCATTTAACTAAGGTTACATTATCCCTAATGATTTGACATTGTTAGACGAACCTAAAATATAATGATTACGTATTATATTGAAGATTCTAGCAATTGGTTCACATAAAACAATCCAATGAACACATTCAAATCATTCTTACACAATATCCAACTCAATAAGCATAAAATAACATAAATAGTTCAGAAAGAGAGAAAGAACAATAAACACAATATAGTTATGCTCAAATGTGTTCTTTGACATCGATTTCACCTCCGAACCGGGTTAAAAAAGCTTATCCCTCTATAGGTCTCCAAACTATGGGTGCTCTGTTTCTTATTGTGCTCTTGAAACAATTCATCCTCATTTTTGTTGTTAACTTACAACACCCAAAGTTCACTGCTGTGAACTTTTGATGCATGATCATGACCTTTTGTCAAGACTATGAAAGTCCTAGCTGCGAATGTGCACTGTATCATATACTCTTCATTTTTTTGAAATACTTTTGTCATCTCTTCACTTTAATCCTTCTCCTTTTTGTTCCATGAAGAAAATTGAGTGTGAATCTCAAAAAGACGACTTAAAGAATGTGCTTTCAACTCACTTTAACTCTTATGCTTCCAAAATTTACCAAAAAAATATGAACCAAAATGAGTTTCTTAAACATTTTATAGCATTAATCACAAAGTGTTATGTAGTAAATGTACAATCAATTAAACATACATAAAGTTACGCTACACTTAGTTTTTGATCGTCCTTAGAAAAAACAACAAAATTGAAGTTCCAAACCAAACATTTTCCATATTTTCCAAGAATAAATTAATTAAAAAGAAATAACTTCTAAAATCATAACAAGAACTTAACATTTAGTGCCTCTACTCATAACCAAACAACCATCATTCCCTTCAGAAACTAAGCAATCTAATGGTAGACTTGGACAAAGTGTGTGTAAATACATTGATCTATAGGTACACTTAAACACTATTCATGATTATGACATTCCACGACTTTGCAAATAAGGATGATTACTTCCCTGACCAAATTATGCTTCATCGAAGTTCAATTGCTCTACATTGTTGTTTCTGACTACGAAGCAATCATCTGTGATATGACTCTTTTGTCAACATAGTTTGCATCCTTACTTAATTTTATGAATGGAGAGAATGAGACAGCTATCAGGCTATTCAATTCCTTGGTAAGGTTGTCAATTTTAGCCTACAATGTTGTCACCAAATCTACCACAATCACCCCTTCTGGAATTGGGAAGGTTGAATGTTGTCTACATCATTTCGATGTCTAAAGAAAACTATTGTTCGCCATCTCTTTAAACAAATTATATGTCGCTTGCATTAGTGGTTGTGAAATTCCTTGATGATAGGCATTGAATCTTGGGCTAATAAAGTTTGTAAGGGTCTTTTGCTCTCCATGATGTATTTCCTTCATCATCATTTTCTTTTCTATTCTTGCCATTCAACTTTTCAGATTCTTCATTATTGCCTTATCTCCAAATTGATGTGTCTTCTACTTTGTGCCTAAACTTCCTTCTCTCTTTTTTTTAATTTATTGTGATTAGGTACCACAATCATAAGAAAGGGTAATAATTCCTTAAAAAAAGAAATTTAAAAATTCATAAACTAATTCCCCAGCAATGACCCCAACAACTTGTTTGGCGAGTTTTAACTAATATAAAATTCTCAATATCAGCAAGTAAGTGGATCGTAAACTTGTAGTAATTGAGGTATCGATCCCATAAGGATTCTAAAACTAAATGAACCTAACTTTGTATAAGTTTTAAAATGTGATTTGAATGAAAAGAAATAATCAAAAATTAAAGCAATCAAACAAAAGTAAGCACTTAACCACTTAACAAATGAGTTGCCACTATAAAACAAGAATGATCAAGTATGAAAGTCTAGGATTTGTTTTATCATTATTTTACTCCTTTGACCACTTTTGATTTAATTTAGTATCGATTCTAGATTTTTGAAGGGTTGACTATTCTCTCTCAAGGCCTAATCATTTAAACTCAATTAATAGTCCATTATCGACAATGAAATTCTATATTTGCAATCTCTTGATTAACAAAAACAACCTAATGTTTTCAACTAGTTCTGAAGCAATCTATCAGATAATCAAGTTCTCACACAAGATCCCTCTTTGTATGATTATCAATTAGACATTTGCATGACTTATTAGATCGTTAACTCTCATTACCTAACTTAATCAGATTACTATTGACTCACTCTCTATATTTATTGTTGAAGTGAAAGCAAACACAAATATCACAACACCCAAAACGTTGCATTGAAATCAAAAGCGATCAAGTCACAAAATAAGTCAACAACAAATACTAATATGAAATTAGAACGTCATCAATGCATATAACATCTTCCAATTCAGTTTACACATCAATTTTAATGAAAATAACAAAAGGAAAGAGAAAAAATTGATTTGGAGTCGAATCTACAAATATAGAAAATGCTAGCCAATTGAATCTTCTCCTGATCTTCCTTGGATTAATATCAATTTGGTAAGATTATGGCTGCTCTTTTTTTAGTGTTTTATGTTCTTATATATTTATTTAGGCTTCTAGGATTCTTTATAGGGTTTCCCCACTTAATTTAGTTCTAAAAATAGCCCTAAAATGTTAAAATTATAAAAAAAGTCATGTACTGAAAAAGCTAAAATTCACTAAAAGTACTGTCTGTGTTCTCTGTCACGATCGTGACCTACTTTCATACTTTTGATTCTCCTATTTTCTTAAATTTATTATTTCCATTTACTTAAACACACATCACACACCTCTTAAAAAAATAAAATTAAACACAAGTGCACGAGTCGTGACCTGTAGTAAAAAAAGAGGATATCTATCCCACAGGGATTGATGCCTAGACACTGCTTAATTTAGACACAACTTTGTTTAAGAAACTAAATTGTGAAATGAAAATAATCTGAAAAAATGTATTAAAATTAAAATAGACTAATGTAAACAATGGACAATACTGCAATTGTAGAAAACGCGAATTCAAGAATCTAAATGCTAGAGATTACTTTTTCCTTATTTTGTCTCCCTCCTATTTTATTGATTGAATTGTGTATCACCCTATATTTTTGAATTTACTAATTACCCTCTTTCAAGGTGTAACTATTTTTCCTTTATCGAATTAATGGGAATTGATTGAACGATCTCTCAACTTATCTAATTACTCTACCGATTCAACTAGTTATTAAGCTATCCTATGGGTAATTAATTGATTAATCGAGATCTCTCTTCTAATTATTCAATTAACATAATTATTGCTAGTCTATAGGTTGCCAACTCTCGTTATACAATCCTACATGAATCTCATCTCACTCACTCTCTCGATTTATTGTAAGATGACAAATAAGAACAACAATCATCAAAGATACTTCATTCAATCCAATAAAATATGAGTTTTGACAAAATTATTCAAAAGCAATCCCTAATATGAAATTAGCCTAACATGGTCTCCATAACATCATCATCAATCAATTAAACCATTTTTACAAAGAAAGGAAGAAATCAAAGTGACAGAAAATTAACTATAAGACTCATTTTCTTCTTTTCCAAAATCGGGAATTTTGGTGTTGATGTGCTATTTTTCCCAATCTTGATGATAATCCTTGTCTTCAATACTTCCTCGATGCTCCAAACATATATTCTTCACCCAAGGATGGCGTTTCTATAGGTGCTTGTCGTCTCCCTCGAAGATGGAGGCTTAATGATGTTTTTATAGTCAAAAAATCCTAGGTTTAATGAAGCCTCGCAGATTGCCTCCCATAAGCATGGGAATTATAAACAGAACCACTCTTCATTTCTGTTGTGATTTCCCACGTCCGTGGGAATTTGCCTGATTCCCACAAACGTAGGAATTTGTCCCAGATTAACTCCTCTTGTCTTCTCTTCTTTAATCTCTTGGACATCCTCCAAGTTGCTCCTTCTTTTTTCCTACACAAAAATAATCAATTCTTACCCTCAATTAGCATCAAACATACAAGAACAATACTGAAAATCAAACTTAATGAAAACATGCAAAACTAATCCTAAACTAGAAAACAAACAACAATTATGCTAGAAACCACATGCCGATTACCTATAAAAACATATCTTAATGCAAACCTATCAACATCCCTATACTTGAACCTTTGCTTGTCCTCAAGCAAAATAAATACAACCAATCCATTCTACCACTTCATTTTAGCATAGATTAAAACATATAATCCCTCAAATTTAAGCCAACTCAAATATCAAGTTAATTCACATATCATGACTACTTTTTCATTGGTGTACATAAGCAAACTCACAATCGTCACAATCACTCAAAGATAAGTAAAGATTCCTAAATGAATCTTCCTCACAGTTTTCACTCATTTCACTCAAGTGTTTAAGGGTTTGTGTTTTGCTCAAACTTCCTATAGGAAACTACACTACCACAGGCTTACTAATACACCAATTCTCCTCTACAATGATTGCATGCATAAATAAATCAAAAGGACTTGTTTAGGGTTATAATGTGGTAAGGGTTAAGGTGGGTCAATAAAGGGGAAAGAGGGTTAAGCACAAGTATAAGTAAAGTAAAAAAAGCGAATAAAATGGGATAACTAAATATAAATACAAGACATACAAATATAACTAATATTCTGTACTAATTGATGCTATTCACTTGTTATTCCTTTTTCTTTTCTCTTTTTTTGTCATTTTTCATATTTTTTCTTTTTCTTCATATATGGAAGAACTATGAATCAAAACTAGCACTATATACAATGTAGTCCACAAGGAGAATTATACTTAACTAGTCTTAGTAAAAATTTCACACAAACCCAACTAATGTTTTACTTAATACTTTACTAGGCTTGTGAAAAAGGGTAGGATAATGAGGGTTAAAGTTTTAAAATTTTGGGTTTTTCATAAAAAAGGAGGGTAGTAAGGGATAATTAACGGGTAGGTCATTTAATCCAAGGGTTAACACAAAAAAGGGCGTAGATCATCTCTATTAAGCATGCATGCAGTAGACTCAAACCGATTCAAAGCAAGTTCTGAAGGTAGTAACCTATGGTAGTACACTTAACAAAGAAATGAAATGACTATAGATGAAGTCATATGGCTCAATCCTCACTTTGGCTTAATTGAAAACTCATTATGCATCTCTACACTACCTTATTGTTCAAATGTCAATTTGTGACTAAGCTTATGTAACCAACTACTTTTCATCACTCTATATGGTTCATTTCTACTAAAGTGGCCTAATATGAGTTCAAGCATGCATTTAATCTAATTCTAACTAACATGACAGAATTTTATGGCAATATTTATCAGAATGACTCAAATGTGGTTCCATTGCTAACACAAAGCACATACAATATGCCTAAATATGCATCCTATTCAATAAAAAAAACTGCAACTAAGAACTTTGATGTCAAATCCCTATACTTAAAGATCTCATTGTCCTCAATGTGACAAGTCAACAATCAAATAAAGGGAAATGACATCAAATCATACAATAAAAAAATAAAAAAAATAAAAGAAATTTAATCAAACGAATGATATTAAACCAAATAGAAGATACTGAAGTCAAATCAAATTTAAAGAAATTAGAACTAGACAAAAGATATAACACACAAACAAATAATATGAAACTAAATACACATGAAATGAAATGCACTCACACACAAGAAACAACAAATTTTAAAAGTTTAAGGGATAAAAAAAGCTTATTCCGATGATGATGGTGACGGTGATGGTGTAGGAGCTTTAAAATTGTTCCTCCGACAGAAGTTGAGGAACCTCTTCTTCAAACTATGCTGCTCCTTATATACTGTTCGCATTTGTGTGTTAAGCTCATTTAGTTGAGATGTCATATGTTGTTGGTTGGAGGCTATTTGTTCAAGGGTTGGTAGGAGTTGGTCAGCACTTGCTAGTGCGCTAGGTTCTGCTGCTTCTACTTCGTCCTCTGGATCCTGAGCTGCTCAAGATATGGAAGTCGGGATACGGCTATACTGACGCTTCTCCTATTTTTTACTACAGTACGCGTTTGAGGATTACAGAGTTCCATAGAATGAACCTCCACAATCTCAAGATGCCTAAAAAAATGATATGTCAAACATATCATGTGGCGTTGTACGCACCTCTTCCAAATTATGGTTATCATGTGCCCCATTCCAAAATATGAACTTTACTTATTGACAACACTGACAATTGATCTGAAAATTCTAAAAGGTGTGTTAATTCTAACCTTGTGATCCCTGCACCATAAGAAGAAAAGTTCTTTAATCGAACATTTGTTACTTTTGATTTTATTAAACACAGTTAAACACATGAATTTATGCAACAAAAAATATTCAACACTTTGTATTAAAGCACTCGATGCATTGCGTGAATCAAAACTGTCTTCTCCTGTTAAAATTTTCCAATAGGAATCCACGTCAAATTTAGGATGATCATCTTAAACTTTTGTATTTTGGAAATCGAAAAGATGACGCGTGACATTATAATCCAATTTATACAAAACACCGAATAATCTAAACCAAAACCGTCCATTTTTGGGTATAACGGACATTAGTGAAAAATTCAGTTGTCATCCTAGGGTGAATATGTATGTCACACAGAATGAACCTATTCCACCCTATGCTGTTAGCAAGACGCTCAATCTTTGTTCTCGCTCTTTTGTCCTCTAACCATGCAAAATTGAAATAACTCGGAGTGATTATTCCCCTACCCCTAAAATCACAAAAGCGCATACCTTCATCTTTCGAGTAAATCGGGAAGGGAGATCAGTAAGTTGCTGTCAAATCGCTTATGCCTTCACTGAAAACTTGATGGCACACTTTGTCACCCAGTTTTTGAGCCATCATCTTCTTCGATGCCATTGTTATAGAAAAACCTACAAGAATAAGAGAGAGAAAGTAAAATTTGAGCTTTGGAGAGAGAGAACAAACAAAACTTACCTAAATCCTTGTTGTTTGGAGAAATTAATGCATAAAATGAAAAGAATGTAAGAATAATGAAAGAATTAAAGAAAATACCAAGAATCTAAAGGGAGATTGAAGAATTTTAGAGAGTGAAAGGACAGAAATTTGTGGGTAAGAAAGAGAGAGTATGAAAATTTTGAAGATAGGGTGAGAGAAAAAATGGGAGGGAAACTTAAGTTTCCCTCTGGTGTGGGATTCCCACGTTGGTGGGAATTCCCACAATTCCCAAAAGCATACGATTCCTCTTCAGAAACTTTCTGGAGAGGATTCCCACGAACCACAATTTCCATAGACGTGGGTTTTCTCTCTAGAAACTTTTTGCAGAGATTTCCCATACTCGTGGGAATCACTATAATCCCCACTAACGTGGGAATTGGTTATCCTCACAATTCCAAAACTTCTTCTAAGCTTAAATAAATTCTCCATAACCCCAAAACCTACAAACACATCAAGGTAATATCATCAACAAGAATTTTGAAAAGAAAACAAATTAAAATCCAAACAAGATCAACATGAACATCAATCATTCTTAATTTGGTAATAATCAAACCAAAAACAACACAAGAGATTAAACATGTTAAGTTAAGGTTATTAGCTTGACTATTCAGCATATAATTATGAAAAAGTGGAAGATAGGAGAGAGATAACTTCCCTCACTTGTGGATATATACCTCCATAATATAGTTTACGGTGCTGCCTGTTAACCTTGAATGTTTCCCCATTATCATTTTCCAGCTCCATGAGGAAACACTTGAAGAATTTTAAAAGGCCCACTCCATCTTGACTTGAGTTTTTGGGGAAATAGTCGAAGTATTGAGTTAAACAAAAGTACTAAATCCCCACTCTTAAATTCCTTCTTTTTGATATGGCCATCATGCCACTTCTTAGCTCTTTCTTTATATAGCTTGGCATTTTCATAAGCATCATACCTCAACTCTTCTAACTCGTCTATTTGTAACAACTACTTTTCTCCTGCTAACTTCCAATCCATGTTCAATTTCTTGATTGCCCAATATGCTCTATGCTCCAATTCCAATGGTAAATGATATGCCTTACCATACATAAGCCGATATGGTGTTGTGCTTATAGGATCTTAAAAGTTGTTCTATAAGCCTATAATGCATCGTCAAGTTTCATTGACCAATCTTTTCTTGAAATGTTCACTATCTTCTCCAAAATCTTTTTCAGCTCTCTATTCACCACCTTCATTTGACCACTAGTTTGGGGATGATACTGGGTAGCCATCTATGATAAACGTTATATCTTCTCAGAAGGTTCTCAAATATTTTGTTGTTAAAGTGACTTCCCCCATCACTTATGATTGCTCTCGGCATCCCAAATCTAGTAAAAATCTTCTTAATGAACTTCTGAACCACCTTGCTATCGTTGGTTGGAGTAGTAACTGTTTCGACCCATCTAGAAACATAATCAACTCTAACCAAGATATAGGTATTGCCTTCAGATGGTAGGAATGGTCCCATGAAGTCTAAACCCCATACATCAAATATCTCTACCTCTATTATATTCGAAAATGACATTTCATCTCGTTTTGATATGTTGCCAACTCTTTGACATCTATTGCACTTGAGCACAAAATCTTGAGCATCCTTAAACAGAGTTGGCCAATAGAATCCACAATCCAAAATATGTGCCGCAGTTTTATTAGCTCCATAATGCCCTGCATACGGTGAGCTATGACATTAAGTTAAGATCTCAGGCATTTCATCTTCAGGAACACACTTGCGAATTAAACTGTCAGCATGAATCTTATAGAGTATAGGTTCATTCCAAATATAATGAGCGCACTGAAAAAAGAAACGCTTCCTTTGTTGATATGACAAATCAGATGGAAGAATACCGCAAGGTTATCTACCATCATCAAAGTCTTGTCAGGAAAGCTTTCCTTAATTTCCTCTTCTTCTTCATGATGTCCGACTTTAAACAATGATAAGTGATCCGCTATGACATTTTCTGCTCCTTTCTTGTCTTTAATCTCAATATTAAACTTTTAGAGCAAGAGTACATCAAATAAGCCTAGCCTTGGCATCCCTCTTAATGAATAGGTAACGTAATGATGCATGGTCTATAAGCACAATAACTTGTGAACCTAACAAATAAGAACAAAATTTTTCACAAGCAAATACTACCGCAACCAGTTCTTTTTTAGTAGTTGTAAAATTCAATTGTGCTCCTATCAACGTCTTGCTTACGTAATATATAATATACAACCTCTTCTCCTTCCACTGACCTAGTGCACACCTAAATGCATGGTCACTTGCATCACATATGATCTTAAATGGAAGAGGCCAATCCTGTGATGTCAAAATTGGAGCTATTATGAGTGCCTTCTTCAATTGTTAAAAGCATTCATACAATCATCATCAAAAACTAAAGTCACATCTTTTACCAATAGATGAGTTAGAGGTTTTGTAATGAGGGAAAATCTTTAATGAACTATCGGTAGAACCCTGCATGACCAAGAAAAGCTCGAACACCCTTGATGTTAGAGGGAGGAGGTAACTTTTCAATTACTTCTGTTTTAGCTCGATCCACTTCAATCCTCTTATATGAAATCTTATGGCCTAATACGATTCCCTCTTGGACCATGAAATGACATTTTTCCCAATTTAAAACTAAATGTGACTCCTTACATCTTTGGAGCACTTTATCTAAGTTCAGTAGGAAATAATCAAAAGACTCTCCAAAAATAGAAAAATCATCCATAAATACCTCCATAAAGTTTTCATTCATGTCTGCGAATATGGCCATCATGCACCTTTGAAATATAGCAGGAGCATTATTTAAACCGGAAGGCATCCTTCGATATGAAAAATTTTTGTATGGACAAATAAAAGTGGTCTTCTCTTGATCTTTCAGATATATAAATATTTGATTGTACCCTGAATATCCATTTAGAAAGCAATAAAAAGAATGACCAGTCACTCTCTCAATCATTTAGTCCACAAATCAATTTCTATCACTGTCAAGCCACCCTTCTTTGGCACACACTGTACTGGGCTCACCCACTCACTATCCAAAATGGGGTAAATTATTCTTGCACCTAGAAATTTCACAACTTCCTTCTTTACAACCTCTTGCATATTCGGATTTAACCTTCTCTGTCATTCTCTCATGGTTCTACAACCTTCTTCTAGGTTAATTCTATACATCAGCACATTGAGGCTAGTCCCCCGAATATCATAAATTTGCCACCCTACAACTCTTGTCCTTTTCCTAATAGTCTCCACCACTTTCTTTTCTTGCTCACAATTTAATTCATTGGAGATAATGATAGGTAAATTGTGGTTCTTTTCCAAAAAGGTATATCTCAAATGGGAAGGTAAAGGTTTAAGCTCTAAAGTGGGAGGTTTAACACTAAAAGTTGGTGTAGGTGCTCCAGCTCTCTCTAATTGTTCTATCTCCACTTCCTTAGAAACATCCTCTTCCTTCGCACTTTCATCTACGTGTACTCCATTCACCTCACCAACTCATTCTTTAATTTCCTTCACTCATACATACATATCCAAAATTGGTTTCTTCAAAGATTTTGTCATATTGAACTCAACTTACTCATCAACAATTCTCAACACAAGTTTTCCTTCATAAACATCAACTAATGCCCTACCAATATTCATAAAGGGTCTACCCAAGATTAACGAACAAATTTTATCAGCCTCAAAATCCAACACAACAAAGTCAACCAAAATTATAAATTTATTGACTTTTACCAATACGTCTTCCACAACTCCAAATGGACTTGTTATTGATTAATCAAAAGTTGAATCAACATGGAAGTCGGCTTGACCTCTCCTAATCCCAATTTCTTGAAAATAGACAAAGGCATCAAGTTAGTACTTGCACCTAAATCACATAAATATTTGGAAAATTTAAAATTGTCAATAACATATGGAATAGTAAAATTCCCTGAATCTTGCAATTTTGAAGGTATTTGACTTGAGATAATAGAACTACAATTCTCTATCAATGTAACTGCCTGATTGTCTTCCCAAGTACGTTTATGCGTGAGTATATCCTTCAAAAAATTCACATACTTTGGCATGCACTCTAAAGCTTCCACTAATGACAAATTAATCCGTAGTTTCTTTAGTTTCTCTAAAAATTTGGAAAACTAGGTATCCACCTGATGTTGCTTCACTTTTTGTGGATATGGGAGTTTGGGCTTATACAGTGATGGTACATATGGCCTTTCCTCTCCCTTTTCTTCTTCTATCTCTGTACTATTCTCTTTTCCTTGGCCATCCTTTCTTGCACTTGGTTCTTCCATTTGCTTGCCACTCCCAAGTGTAATTGCTTTGAATTGTTCCCTTGGAATAACCTTATTACTACTAGGTAGGCAACATTCATTTCGAGAAAATAAAGCATCAATAAGTTGACATACTAGAACTTCCAATTTATGGATCGATGAGGCATGGTTCTTTGTGAGCTGATAAAATTTTGCCTCCATCCTCTGTTGATTTTCCTCCTGGCTTTCATACATCTTTTTTTGACTCTCTGCTTGATTGTTAGTTTGGAATTAAACATCTCCATAAACTTGTCTAACTTATTTTCCAATGCTTCAATTCGCTCTTGCTAGAATCTTAGCGGTCCTTGTGATTTTTGTTGGCGACCTACATTATTGTTACTCTAAGAAAAGTTTGAGTAGTTTTTCTAACCCAGATTATATGTATTTAAATATAGGTTATTACCTCGCTGCAGCTGGCTTAAGTAGCTTACCTGTTCAATCCCGCTAGCTCCTAATAAAAAACATTTTGCTGAGCTGTAGTTGTTCTCCCCATACAACTCACATTGTGAATGTATTGCCTTAACTACTAAGGTGGACACTCCTTGCATATTGTTTAGCTGCTTTGTCAATGTCGTGATTTGAGCCTGCAAGGTAGTAACTGAGTCATTAGACATCATACCTTTTTGTTCCTTCTACCCGTCTCTACTCCTCTCGCTTGACCACATACAATTGTTGCTTGCCAACTCCTCCAATAAATCATGAGTTACTTCCACCGTCTTCCTCATCAGTGAGACTCCTGTTACTGCATCAATTGTGCCCCTTCTGCTCGAGTTCACTCCATTATAGAATGATTTAAGTAGAAATTTCATCAGATGGTTATGATGTGGATAGTTCCTCTGAAGTTCCTTAAATCTTTCCCAAGCCTTGTAGAGAGATTCTTCGTCGCTCTGCTGGAAATTTGTTATCTCCTTAATAATCCTCATCATCTTTATCAACGTAAAATATTTGGTGAGGAATGCTTGGGCGAGCTGCTCCTAAGTCATGATCTAGCTTAGATTCAAAGAATTGTACCATACTTTAGCCTGATCCTTCAACTTGAATGAAAATAGTCGCAGCTTCATCGTATCGTCAAACATTCAGTTGAATCTGAATATGTCATAGATCTTCAAAAAATTTACGATGTGGGCATTAAGATCCTTATTGGGTAGCCCGCCAAACTACATACTGTTTTGAAGAACGTTAAGTAGCGACGGCTTTATCTCAAAATTATTCGCTTGAACTACCGACTATGCCACTTCCTGAGGACTAAACTCTGACCTCATGAAATCCATGAGTGTCCTTTCCAGTCCTCCTTGCTCTCCTTCTTTAGCCATATCTTGATTTGAGGAATTTAGGCACTTTGCCCTTCTTATTTCTCTTTTGTGCTTCTTAATGTCGAGAAATTCATCCTCTATAGCTTCTTTCATCCTTCGTGTACTCCTTATGTTCATACAACTGCAAATATATGAAGAAAATTATCAAAAACTCTTTCTAAATCAAACACGATGCTCAACAATCAATCCCCAGCAACGGCGCTAAAACTTTGTTGATGGTAAAACCTATCTACTTATTTTACGCTAAAAAATTGCAAGTGCATTGGACGTGACCTATAGTAAAAAGAGTGGATATCGATCCCACAGGGATTGATGCCTAGACACTGCTTAATTTAGACACAACTTTGTTTAAGAAACTAAATTGTGAAATGCAAATGATCGGAAAAATTAAATTAAAATTAAAAGAGACTAATGTAAACAATGGACAATAACGCAATTGTAGAAAATTTGAATTCAAGAATCTAAATGCTAAAAATTATTTTTTCCTTATTTTGTCTCCCGCCTATTTTATTAATTGAATTATGTCTCACCCTAGATTTTCGAATGTACTAATTACCCTCTCTCAAGGTATAACTATTTTGCCCTAATTGAATTAACAGGAATCGATTGAACAATCTCTCAACCTACCTAATGACTCTACCGATTCAACTAGTTATTAAGCTATCCAATGGGTGATCAATTGACTAATCAAGATCTCTCTTCTAATTATTCAATTGACATAATGATTGCTAGTCTATAGATCTTCAACTCTCATTGTATAATCCTACATGAATCTCATCTCACTCACTCTTTCAATTTGATGCAAGATGAAAAATAAAAATAACAATCATTAAAGACACTTCATTCAATCCAATAAAATATAAGTTTTGATAAAATAATTCAAAAACAATCCCTAATATGAAATTAGCCTAACATGGTCTCCATAACATCATCAACAATCAAATAAACCATTTTTACAAAGAAAGGAAGAAATCAAAGTGACAGAAAATTGAATATAAGACTCCTTCTCTTCTTTACCAAAATCTGGAATTTTGGTGTTGATGTGTTATTTTGCTTAATCTTGATGATGATCCTTGTTTTCAATCCTTCCTCGATGCTCCAAATATGTGTTCTTCACCCAAGGATGGTGTTTCTACAAGTGGGTGTCATCCCTCTCGAACATGGAGGCTTAATGATGTTTTTATAGTACAAAAATCCTAGGTTTAATGAAGCCTCGCAGATTGCCTCGGATTACAATTCCCACGCCTGTGGGAATCTGCATAATTCCCACGAGGTTGGAAATTATAAATAAAACCACTCTTCATTTATGTTGTGATTTCCCATGTCTATGGGAATTTGCCTAATTCCCACGCACGTGAGAATTTACCTTATTCCCACGAACGTGGGAATTTGTCCCAGATGAACTCCTCTTATCTTCTCTTCTTTAATCTCTTATTCATTCTCCAAATTGCTCCCTCTTATTTCCTACACAAAAATAATCAATTCTTACCCTCAATTAGCATCAAACACATAAGAACAAAACTGAAAATCAAACTTAATGAAAACATGCAAAATGAATCCTAAACTAGAACCACAAACAACAATTATGCTAGAAAACACATACCAATTACCTACAAAAACATATCTTAATGCACACCTATTAGATACACGGTGGTGTATCCAATAGTGTATCTTCATGAGTTTTACATTTAATTGACTTATATGATCGTGTATCTCCTACGTGTTGCTGAATTGTTGTTCTTCTTGTGATTTCTTGTCCAATCCTCACCCTAATCCATCTCCTTCTTATTCCACAACGGTAATTGAGTTTGAACATCAAAATGTTGGCTCAATGAATGTGCTCTTAACTCATTTTAAATTTTATGCTTCCAAATTGTACCTAAAATCAAATATTAACTAAAATAAGTATCTTAAGCATTTCATAAAAGTAATCACTAAGTCTTAAGAAGTAAATATATAAATAATTAAGCACACATCAAAAGGGTTAATAATTAAAGGATTTTTACGGGATTCATTGCCAAGACACTATTATTTAATATTGACATCTTATTGAAATTTTCTTTGCATTTAGTATTGTTTTAAATCTTAGCTTATTTGTTTCATTTAGTTTTAAATTAAAATCAACAATATGATTTATAGGTTAGATAATAAAAAGGTAATTTCTAGTACTTACAATATTCATACAATTGACACATACTTGCCTGTGATAGCCATAGCTTTGTTGTGCACTTGTGGAAATTTTTAATATTGATATAAAAACATATCAATCAAGTTTTTGATGTTGTTGTTAAGGACTAGTAATATTAGGAAACCCTAGATTTTAGTACTTAACCATTTTTATTTTATTTTATTTTATTAATTTGTCAGTTTTTTTTCTTATAGATCTTGACTTTTAGTTAGTTTATAACCCGAAGTAATTTAGCAAGACTAGTTGACAAAATTCTAAAAATCAAGAAAACTATGTACAAAAATCTCTATAGGATGCAATTGAAAGATTTTAAGCTAGATTGAAATAAAGGACTTAGGAGGTCAAGTGGATACTGAAGAATCAAGAATGATGGCAAATTAATCGAGGATAATGTTTGATTATACTAGACAGGACTTGACTGGCGTAGAGTCTAGTATTGTTAGATTGACTATGAGTGCTAACAACTTCAAAATCAAGCCTTGTATCATATAGATGGTGCAATAGTCTCTCCAATTTGATGGACTAACAGACGAGGAGTCAAACGCACACATCAATTTTATAGAAAATTGTGATACATTTAAGATCAATGAAGTGAATGATGATGCCATAAGACTATCGTTATTCCCATTTTAACTAAAGGGAACGGTCAAAAAATGGTTGAATTCGATGCCACGATCATCAATAACAATATGGAAACAAGTGGCTAAGAAGTTCATATTGAAGTTCTTCCTAACAACCAAAACTACAAAATTGAGGAATGATATCTTCTCTTACTCTCAAATTAATTCTAAATCATTATATGATACATAGGAGATGTCTAAAGAGATGTTAACAAGATGGCCATATCACGATTTACCTCTTTGGATGAAAATCCAAACTTTTATCATAGGTTGACTAGAACATAAGTCAATTGATGCAACAATTAGGCATACACTCAATAGCAAACACCAAGGTGGCTCAGGACCTTATTGAGAACATGGTAATAAGCAACTACTAGTGGTGCTTGTCTAGAACCAAAATTAACAAACTAGTGGGAGTTTATGAAGTGGACACAGTGGTGCAGTTGGCAAACCAAATGGAAGCACTAAATAGGAAAATAGATATACTTACGATGCATCCAGAGTGTGAGGTGTGCAGGCTAGATCATGCAATTCAAAGTTGTCAAAAATCATAGCTTGAGTGTGTGGATTATCTTGGGGATGTTCCTAAACCATAGAACAATCCATATAACAACACTTAGAATCTGGAATGAAGGAATCACCCTAACTTTTCTTGGGGAAACCGAGGCCAAGCTAGGTATAACCATCTACCCAGACTCCAACAACAAACACCTCAACCTAAGAAGCCTACTCTAGAGGATATGATGTTAAAGATAGCTATAGATTCTAATGTAAGACATCAACAAACAGAGGCTTTCATTCGTAACTTGAAGGTTCAAATAGGAAAAATTGCTAATTTGGTTTTAGAAAGACCATAGGGTATTTTGCCTAGTACAATAGAGACTACTCCTAAGGAACATGTAATGACAATCAACATAAATAGTGGAAAAGAGCTCTCAAAAGAAGAAGAAAAAAG
>JANQBM010262568.1:0-20000 GCA_025594535.1 Erythroxylum domingense | reverse complement strand
TTTATGCAGGATGATCAAGAATTTTGCCTAAAGTAGCATCCCTTTCATCATCTGTCAGTCCCTCTATCTCACCCAATGCACCATCTAACTCTTCAACTCTTTGTTAAATATACATTTCGGTCCCAATACTCTTACACAATTTTTCTCCCATCTTATTCATGGTATCACCCAATAACTTGGTAGCAACACTTGGTGTTGGCTCAGGTCTCGGTTCCTATTTTATAGTGACAAGGTGCCAAAAATTGGGGTATTCTTAAATAAAATATATAGAATTTATAATTAATATCAAAATAAAAAGAATTTAATTCCTTAGTGGGAGCAAAAATAAATACATAAACAATTAAAATAAATAGCCTAGAATAAATTTGACATGAAAATAAATTAAAAGAAGTCATGAAGGGACTCTTTTTAATATAAACAAATAATAATAAAATAAAATAAAATAATAAAATAAGAAGTCGAAAAATGAGGAGTAAAACAAATAAATCAACTTATGAGTTATTGAATAAAAAGAAGAAGAAGAAGTAGCAAAAGTCACGGGCGTGACTTTTAAATTCTTACACCCGTGACAATAAGGTTCAGCACGATCGCAACCTTTAATGAACAATAGCGAAATTTGAAGTTCGTCAAGATTGTGTTTAAGTACGATCGTGACTTTCCTGACATAATGGTAACAATTAATTCCAAATTCATTCCTTGTAACCAATCAACCAAAATTCAAGACATAAACAATACATAATTTACTTCATGATCATTTTAAGCCTTTCATACCCTGAAACATGTCAATTGAGTGCTTACACTATCTTTGCAATGTGTACAAAATCATAATTCATATGTGTATGCTAATGAAATGTTTGTAAATGAAATGCATTTCCTTAATTCTTAATGATATTAATAGTTTAGGGATCTAACCTTTAGTATGGAAAATGGGCTATTATAGTTCCAGTGGTTGTATCCCTAGAAATAACTTAGCATTTTATGTCGAGGCTTCGCCTCATGCTCCCTAGATTTAATTCAGCTATATCACTTTCCTATTGAAACATTTTCTTTTTAAAAAAATGGTGCGCATATATGACTTGCATTTTACTTGCAATTACTATTCCATTTTATTAGTATTTCCTATCATGCTTTAAGTAGTTTTTTTTTATCAATTTCATTTATAATTTAAAGAAAATCTAATATTTAAGATTGAAAGTCATTTTTCTACAGACCAAAAAATGTAAATAAAAAGAAAATTACACAATAATTGATTCCTTCATCTTTATTTTTGGTTGCCCTAATTAAAAGTCCAATTCAACTTCTTCATGTGATTTCCTTTTCTTACATCATGTAAATGACAAACATTATTCACACAAGTCATATATACAAAATAAAGTAATAACATAAGAAGTACAACTAGAACATTGCACTTATAAATCTATAAAGTTTTATTTTTGAAAACTATCCATTTTAGAAATGATTTTTCGATGCTTGCTTGAAAATTTATTGCCATTAAGGTTAAAAAATATTTTTAAATAGAATTCTATTAGTAGATAATTTTACTAACAGTTATTTCAAAACATTTTTCTTCTTATAATAAAATAATATATTAAATTTAAAAATTTAATTTAAGGATAATAGTAAGATGAAATGTTTATTTTAAAGAGAGAAAAAGAAAACATACCGATGGAAATCTTCTTTTTGTTATAAAAAGAATATGGTATCTCTTTGAAATGTGACTTAAAAATTGACTCAAATTTTTTCAATTAAATATTGTTTACTACAATTGATATACTAGAATAATATAATATAACAAATTAAAGATATTAGGCAATTTACGCCTTCACTAGAGAATTTTGTGAAAAAGTTTATAGAGTAAGAATTACATATCAACTAAAGCACTCTAATCTTTCTGGATTTATAAACTAGCGAAGGAAATCTAATTCACGTCAGCATTATAGAATATTCATAACTAAAGTTGACTTTTAGAGACCTTTACTATATAAGATGGTGAATTTTACTTAAAGAATTGATAGCAAGATGGTCCAAGTCACTTTCCTTTTTCAGAAAATAAAGAAAATATGAATTAATATAATAGAGTTACAAACAGTGTAGCAATACTAGGTAATATAAGAAAACAACCATATAGAATGTGTTAGACAAACTAGGTAATACAAGAAAACAACCATATGGAATGTGTTAGACAAAAGAAGTTGTTAACTTAAAACTATAGCAATAACTCACAATTGAGCTAAAACATTAAAAATAAGAATGATTATAAATACTTAAGGTTTGCTTAATGTATAGCTCATCATCTCATGCATTATTTGTTACCTTGTACTCAGTTCTCCTTAGAATTCTCTCATATTTCTTTCTTTCCATATATAAAATGGCAATACCAAAAGAGATTCTAAATATGATAACATCATCCTTACGTCTCTAATTCAATCTAATGCTTTAACTAAGAACATTGGACTAAGTATTCACTGAACATAAATGATTATTAACCATTTATATGGTTTGCAAATTTTGTTTAGTGAACTCACATTGAAACAATAAGTGTGCAACAAATTCAATGGTACTGCTGTCGTCTGCAACCAAATTAATACCAACACCAGCAATAAAAAATATAGTTAGTGAAGAGTTAAGATCGTTCCTAATGAGGAATTCTAACGGCAAATGTTATACGAGTTGAAAACTAGAACAAATGGAGGGGGTTTTGAATAAACGTAAATTTAAGAAATTCAAAATGGCAGAAATTAAAAATTAACAAAAATAATCAGATCGGAAATTTAGTTAACAAACTTTAGTTTTGGGTCACCTATGTTATCAAACTAATATGGATCTTTGATATAAAACGCAGTCCATTAACAAACATTCATTGGGTGATGTTTTCTCTTAAGATTAAATCAATAGAAACATGTATTCTAAACATTCTTATTAGTCAACAACTTAGATACAATCTTAAGTTTAATTGATTAATAGCTTTAAGAACTAAGAAATCAATGGACAAGACAGTATACATATAATATGCATTTAATCAAGTTAAGTGTCTTCTTAGAATTTCCAAACTCTAACGTAAAGATAGTAATCCTAATTGCCACTTAGGATTAGCAAGATTGATCACCAAATCCTACTATTCTGGCTATAAATTAAACAAATCAATTCCTAGTTGCACATCCTAGAAATCAATCAATTCAATCATGTAAAGCAATTCGGAAGAAAGTTAATATTTATCAATGAAATAAACTTTATTTGAAAATCTCACACATATTAGATGATAACATGGTTCCCTTCAACCAAGAAAATAAGTTTAGCTACTCATACTAAAGGTAAGAACCAACAGAATAATAGAAAAATAATAAGTCTCCATCCTTGTTCTTTCCCAGAAAAATATGAAAATTCCTATAAACACAGAAAAACTATTGCAGAAGAAGTATCAAAACTTAAAACTAAGACTTCAACATGAACAGTCAATGTTTTTAATGATTTTCAATCTCCTCCTTTTTTCCCTTTTGTTGTAATCTTCAGTAGATACACTCCCTACATATTCAGGCTGCAAATCCCCATCAATAAGGCAACAACTTGATTCCCAAGATAATGAAGATCTTAGGTGTATTGAATCTGATTTGAAATCAGATTCTGCAGATAATTTTTTTCCTTACACTTGCCCACGCTTAGTCAATTATTTTTCTACCAGTTGGGAATTTGGATTGTCTTTAATTTCCTTTCATCTTTTTTATCCAATTTCATCTTTCATGTGTTGAAAATCATCTGAGGATAATTAAGAAATAATTCCATTAATTTTGAATAATAATTTCAACACATTAAAGAGATTTACATCCAAAATTAGTACAAAAATGACAACTTAACAAATTCCTCCCACACCAGACCTTTTCTCTCCCTCGAGCAAATATATCAAACCACTACACTCTATCAATTTGTCCTTTATAAGATTAAGTGCACATAATTTTCTAAACTTGGGCCAGCAAGACTTAGGTTGCAACACACATGATAATTACTTTTCACTGATACAAATAACAAAGTCAAATTAAAACATTCTTGTTCAAAGGCAAGTATGAAACCAAGGTGAATTCTTCTCATAGATTTCTCTCTTTACGCTCAAGTGTTTAAGGTTAAAGTGTTTCCCTCAAATCTCCCTCTAATAGATTGCACTACCATAGGCTTGCAAATTTATCAGTTATCATTCGTTCAAATTATATGAGCTCATAGATAAGAAGGACTTTATAATGGGGCTGGGTTCAAGGGTAAGGTAAAAATGGCAAAAGGTTCATCACAAGTATTCACAAAGTACCAAGTAAAAGGGACAACCAACTACAAATTCTGAGATAAACATATGAATACAATGGACTACAATTACTCATTACTAACTAGTGCTACTATGCTTTATTCTTTATTCTTTTTCTCTTTATAAAATCTTTCTTTTTTCTTTTTGTCTTTTTGTCTTTTTTGAATAAAACTAAAAACAATAGGAAACAATAGTAGCATATATCAACAAAACATGAATAGAAGTACCTCTAAAAATATCTCAGAATACGATACAAAACAAAAGTCCCTAAATTATAGACATTAAATGCTTACTTAGTACTTCATTAAACTTGTGACAGGGTAAGGCTAAATGGTTTTCGAGTTCAATGTAAGGTGATTAATTAAAAAACAAACAAAGTTAAAGGCTTAAAAGGGTTTGTAAGGGAAAAATTGACTCGGTGTATCATTTAAGCTGAAGGGTTTAAAACAAAGAAGGCCTTAATAATTTCCATAAACCATGTAGTCAAACAAATTCAATCTAGTTCGGTGCAAGTTATGAAGGAAAGCCTGATTAGAGGAGCATCACACAATACAAGAAAATAGAATGACATAAAGATGATGTCATTAAGGCTCAAATCCACTAACAGGTTTAATTCAAGAGTTCACCTTAATTCCACATCTTACCTAATCACTCAATAGTCAAACTTTGACTAAATGTACAAGACCAGTTATTGCAATTAATCAGCATGGTTCACCTTATACTCACATAGCCCAGTTTAATTTCATATACACACTCAATCTCATCCAAACTAATATGACAAAGCTTCATAGCTCAACACACAACACAAGCAAGTAAATAACATACAAAATTTAACGAAAAGAGAATCAAAGAAAGGCAAGACCACATAGTCACACACATGTATTCCATATCTTTAATTCCCCCACACCTAAACCATTGCTTGTCCTCAAGCAATAAATCAAACGCTTCACTCAAACAATTCTGGTCAAGAGATAATAATTAATCAAGCACAGAGAAATCCATCAGTGCTTTCAATCCAATTCACTCATTTCAACTCTATCATGATCAAAAACAAGTTACTGACATGCAAGCACACAGTCAGTAAAATAGTCACTCAAGATGCATAATATCTAGCATTTAATCCATTTTGCATTTGTTATCACATAAACAAGTCAAGGATGATCTAAACGACACAAATATAGATGATCTAAGCATCCCATTCCACATTCATATGGAAAACTATACAAAATGCACTTAAATATCAAACATCATACACAAGAGTCACCAAACACATGCAAGGCACACAATGGAAAAAGAAAAACGAAAAACTTTAAAGTTAGCATCATTTCAAGAGTTAATCGAAGTTCCTTAAATCAAAAGCATCAACATCATTCCTATACCTCAATTAACTATTAACTAAAGACTAAAATCATTCAAATTACTACATTCTCATCATCACCATCAAACTAACAACAATCCAAGTGTGCACAAATTTCACACTTGCCCCAACCCCACACTTAGAATGGGAATTGTCCTCAATGTCCAAAAATAATAAAAACACAAAAGAGGGATGAGAACAAAAGTACTCCCCTAGATTGAAAACGTCATATGCAACTTTGAAATGAATGATTACAGCTTTGAAAACACAAATAATAGTGTTGAAATGAAAGATTGCAGCTTCCTTTTCAAACACCTACAAACAAAACAAACCAAAGAAAACAAGTAAAACACTCAAAGCAAACACCCAAAAGATATGCATAAAAGAGAAAAAAAACACAAAAGAAAGGGATATAGATGGGGTGCCTCCCATTAAGCGCTTATTTATAGGCATAAGCTTGACCCTTGATATATGTACATCATCCATTATCGAATGGGTGCTTGAGCCCAACAGGTAGCATGCTCAGACTTCGTGATGAGCCTAGAGCAACTTCCCTGGAAGTCAGCTCCTTCTCAGCACGATGTTCCAAGACTTCTGATGAGTGGAACTTCACCATTTCGCCTTCATACTCTAATTTCCACTCGTCTTTTCAGGCATCACCCTTCTCACACCAGGATGGTCTCTGTAAGAGTAACACCAATGGGTGTGGAGACTTGACATCCTACTTGCCACCTTTGATCTTTAGCTTACTTGCCCATAGCTCGTTCAACTTATATGTGCTTAGTGACTTTTCTTTTTTTTTGCTTCTCTTCTTATTCTTCTTCTTCTTCTACCTGTAAATAACTAGGAAAAGGAAACAAAATTCGATTAGCGATAACATGAATTGCATCCCTTATCTTAGGAGGTTGCATATCCTCCATCTTTTCTCAAACTATAAGCTCTTCCTCTCCTAACTCCGCTTGCTCTTCTTTTATTATTTTTGGGTTCTCCAAATGATCTCCACCCTCTGAAGGAATGCACAACTCCTCAGCATCACTGTCCTATTGGCTAAGAACATTTGCAGACACTTAGGCTTCCATACTTCCTACCGTCCACTAAGTGGCTCAATTGATCTTCCAAATTCTTCAAGCTACTCCTCGTTTCCTACTGGAATTGAAGAGTTCTTGTCACCAAACTCATTATGATCTCCTACAAAGACATCCCATCAGCTTATGGTGGCGATGGTGGAAGTGGAGCCTCTAGTTGGAAGTATGACTGCTCTTGATAGTAGCTCGGTGGAGAAGTGAACTTGTACTGTGTATCCTGCAAAACAGGACACGTACAAAAAGGATAAACCAAAAATGAGCAAACTTCACATACCTTAGCTTGTTGGTCATCCCTTGGTACTTGCGCGACTAAGGATGTGAAATTCGCCACTTGATGGTCAAACCTGGAAGTAGCAATATATGGAAACTCATCATCATAATAAGGATAATATGAAAAATCAGAATCAAAAGCATACTGATAGTGAGCCATCCCACTAAAAGTTCAAAAAATCAGAAAAAGCTATGAAACTAAAACAAATAGAAGATAAGGTAACCAAAAGCAACGAAACTAAAAACAAAAAAAATAACACTAGAAAAACTGTCAAGAAATTCCCCGGCAAAGGTGCCAAAATTTAGTACTGTTATTACCTGTAACCAAATTAATACCAATTCCAGTAATAAAAAATGTAGTTAGTGAAGAGTTGAGATCATTCCTATGAGGAATTCTAACGGCAAATGTTATACAAGTTGAAAACTAGAACAAATGGAGGGGGGTTTTGAATAAACGTAAATTTAAGAAATTAAAAATGACAGAAATTAAAAATTAACAAAAATAATCAAATCTGGAAATTCAGTAAACAAACCTTGGTTAATTGGGTGATGTTTTCTCTTAAGATTAAATGAATAGAAACATGTTTCTAAACATTCTTATTAGTCAACAACTTAGATACGATCTTAATTTTAAATGATTAATAGCTTCAAGAACTAAGAAACCAATGAACAAGACAACACACATATGATATGCATTTAATCAAATTAAGCATCTTCTTAGAATTTGCAAACTTTAACGTAAAGATGGTAATCCTAATCGCCACTTGGGATTAACAAGATTGAACGTCTAATCCTACTGATCTGGCTATAAATTAAACAAATCAATTCCTAGTTATGCATCCTAGAAATCAATCAATTCAATCATGTAAAGCAATTCGGAAGACAGCTAATATTTATCAATGAAATAAACTTTATTTGAAAGTATCACACATACTAGATGATAACACGGCTCCCTTCAACCAAGAAAATAAGTTTAGTTACTCATAAAAAAGGTAAGAACCAATAGAAGAATAGCAAAATAATAAGCCTTCATCACTGGTCTTTCCCAGAAAAATATGAAAGTTCCTAGAAACACAAAAAATTGCTACAAAAGAAACATAAAAACTTAAAACTAAGACTCCAACATAAACAGTTAATGTTTTTAATGATTTTCAATCCCCTCCTTTTTTTCCCTCTTATCGTAATCTTCAGCAGATACACTCCCTACATATTCAAGCTGCAGATCCCTACCAATAAGGCAATAACTTGATTCCAATGATAATGAAGATCTTAAGTGTATAGAATCTTATTTGAACTCAGATTTTGCAGATAATCTTTTTCCTTACACGTGCCCATGCTTAGTCAATTATTTTTCTGTCTACTAGAAATTTAAATTGTCTTTAATTTCCTTGCATCTTTTTAATCCATTTTCATCTTTCATTTGTTGAAAATCATCTGAGGATAAATAAGAAATAATTATATTAATTTTGAATAATAATTTCAACACATTAAAGAGATTTACATCCAAAATTAGTATAAAAATGACAACTTAACATTCAAGTTCTTGATATCAAAGATAGAAAATAGTATAAATAGAAGTTGCACCATAAAACTTGTATTTAGTAAAGACTTCTCCACTTATAGCCAATCATATAATCAAGGAAACTCTTAGAGAAACCTGCTTGCACCATACTATTTTATATTAATATACTTTGGGAGACTTAAGTATATTAAATAAAATTATCTGTATTAGTAGAAGAGGGGTGAAAGAGACGAGTAAGCATAAGTAAATATTCCTTGATGCTTAAATAAAGATTTTAGATATTATCAATCAATACTTGTCTAATAGTGGCTAGTATTGTATCATACTTCTCAAAATTGAAAAATCAACATCACTAACAAAAGCTCCTAAATAACTCCAATTATTAAGCCAAAAGTTGGTAGTAAATCCATTGCATAATCTCCTTCTAATCAAAGTTTTCACCTATTTCCTAAACATGAGAATATTAACCATTATCTAACATGAGTTACATTTTATAGAATTTTATCAGAAGCTATCATATATTTAAATGATATGAATTTACCCACTTTATCTAAAGAGATTCGTTTTCCTCTAAAATCCTCCATAATATCCTAGCCATGCAATTTTTTTTCTTATCTTGCTCGAGGCTACGTCAAACCTCCTTCATCTTTAGACAAACATAAAATCTCCCAGTTAACATTAACTTTAAAGCATCCAACTGTTTGACTATAGCATAAAAATTTCCTAAATAACCTTTCAATTTTTTTCATTAGGCTCTTGAGGAAAAAATATATGATGATCAATAAACATGCTATGAATTTAGAACTAAATTGATCACTAAGCTCTTTTTGCACCAAATGATGATTCTCTTCTTAATTCTCTATAACTGATAATAATTTTCTATAGAAAGGCCTTTTATGAGAGATAAGAACTCTAAGATAAGTAAATAGAATTTTCTTTTCTTACAATCTTATCAGGTTAGTGATCCAAGGATAATAAGCTTTGATGTTATAGATATAAAACTAACTTTTTTCCTTGTTCATTTCCAGTGTAAATAGCTTTTAAAACACCTTAAGGCATTTATTAAAACATTAATAAAATTTAGATCTGTACTAGATAAGACTATTAGATCATCAACAAATGAAAGACTATGAATTTTAAGTTGTTTACATTTGAAATGGTACTTCAATGTCTTTTCTTAACTTATCACATAACTCATAATCCTTGATAAGACTTCCATGTCAATTAGGAATAAGTAGCCAAATAAAAAATATTCTTGCCTAAGACTTTTAGCTCCATTGAAGAATCTACATTAACTAATACACCATAAGACACAATGGCAATGCATTTTGTAATCCAATGAATAAACATTGGTTGAAAGCCAAAATTATATAGCATATTTATGATGAATCTCGAGTTAACAGAATGAAAAGCCTTATTAAAGCTCACATTGAAAGCACAACTCATAAAGGAGTGCTTTCTGTTATAATCTTTGAAAAACTCTTAATCTAAAAGCATAGTATCACCAAATCCTTTAAGCCCAAGGACAATGATCTTTGTTATTGTATTATGGATAGTATTACTACAAAAAAATAAGCCTAAAATCCTTCAAGAAGCTTGGGTTAGTAAATTAGTGGCACTAAACTAATGAAATTTTTATTGATTTCTTTCAACATGCTTCCATTATTAAATAACTCCAATATAGCCTTAGTTACTTTTTACTTTAATAAGTGCCAAAATTTATGGAAAAATGAAGCATTAAATTCATCTATAGTAAGGCCTTATTAGGATGAAGAGCAAAGAGAGTTTTCTTCATTTTAGAATATGTAATAAGCCTGATTAATAAGTTTACATCAGCTAAAAGCGCTCTTCAACGATAAAAAGACGTAAGCAATGAAACTAAAGAAGTTTAATTCAAGGAAAAACCAAGAAATGTATTAAAATAATTCTAAGTCTCTACTAAAAGTTCATAATGAGATGAAATAATAGAACAATCATGCCTCGAAATTGAGAAAATTGTTTTATAATTTCTTTTTAAAAGAATAGACTTTCAAAAAAAAAGAAGTGTTCCTATCACCATACAGGGGCCATTAAAATCAATTTCTATTTAAGAGAAAAACAATTAACCTTAATAATTTGCATATAATCATATAAGGTTTTCTTCTCCTCTATTTGGCTAAAAGGATTCAATAGCTCTTGATAGAGCATTTGTTGCACCTTGTCTAACTTATCCTTAACTGATAGAACAACAGCTTGAGGATCATTGTACCTTTCCTTGTTCAACTCCTTAAGCTCCTTTTTTATCCTCTAAAACTTTCTTATGCAAATGCAGGACTTATTCCCCTCAATATGTTGCCTTATACATTTTGATATGGCACTCTCAAACTCAAGATCATTAATCAAATAATTATTAAACCTGAATAGAAATACCTATTCGTTCATATTTGGAGTCCATCAATGACTATATAAGCAAAATTAGAATATAATTGATTCCTAAATGTAGCTACACTTTCTTAAAAGTTGTTTAACCAAAGACTATTTACAATAAATCTATGAAGTTCTTTTCTCAAAAACCATATCTCTTGTTACTTATTACTCTATATACAATGCTACCTTTACATTTTCAAATCAATGATGCCTATATTGGAATGATTCCTTAATGAAGAGTTGCCTTTAGCTTCCAAAGGATAAAATGTGCTATCGAAATTCCTAAGCACCATCTAGGGGCCATTCATGCTAATATAAATTTTCTCAAGCTTATTCCATAAAGAAGTTCTTTAAAAAACAAATTTAGAGTTATATACAAAGGACACATGATGATAAATGTTTTCCTGTAATAGCTCAAGGTCCAAGTGCAAGATTTGATTAATGATAATAGAGCTTATAGCTTTCACTTTTCACATTTTATAAAAACATGCTCTAAAACATACCTATCAATGAATTATGTAATGAAGTCAGATGAATGATTATGCGTGGTGAGTCATTTAGATCATCAAATTAACAAACTAAGCATACAAATAATAATATAAAATGTGAAATGACCTTTATTAGCCTTTATTTTCTTTTGTTCTTATTTTGATCTTCATTTCATTTGTTGAAAACTTCAACTTTTCATTATCAACTTCATACATTATCTTCTTGAGTTTATGGCTTCATTTTATAAAACATTTATCATAAAAACATCAATTAGATCTTCCTTTAAAAATATATTGAATGATCTCTATGAGGAGTAGTATGGCTTCATCCAATACATCTTAAACACAAAGCAGCCAAGATGGTTAGCTTAGTGCTAGCTCAAGCATATAAAACAATTTATAGAGAAATTTGTTTGCATATTGAGGCAGTGACTTATAATAGGATCAACCCGTAGCTTCTATAACTCTTACACAAAAAATAAGGCTATTCTTTGAGCTTTTAGGACTCCCACGTAAGTGTTAGTAGCTGAAGATTTTAGCTTAAGTCTTTTATTCTCCAATTAGATTTTTCTAAAGAAAAATAAGCACTCCAACTCCTAGCCATATTGCCAAATATATCCATCTTTTGGCTATTCAAAATAATAATTTCTCTTATCCATACCAAATTAATATATGAAGTGACTTTGGTGGCTTGAAATTATTTCTTAAATACTCTTGCATTCTTCTCTTTTTGAATGGAATAGGTGGTACATCCAAATGTTATCTTAAGAAGGATATAATCACCTTTAGATATTTAATGATGTTTCATTGCCTATTGAATGATATTGTTATACTCTAACCATTTTATGGGTACGCAATTTAAGAAAGAAAAATAGTGGGAAATCTGTTAATAATGATTATAGAAGTATTGAGTCTTCAACCAGAGGGCAACTACATAATTACACTTGAATAGTATATGGTTGATCGATTCAGGTTCAAGGTTACATAATTTGTAGATAAGGTTTTAGTTTTTTTGTATCTCTAATCTTATCAAAGGTGCTTAGCTTGTTCTTTATTAGAAGCCATAATATAAAGGAAATATTTAGGAGATTTTATTTAAACCATATCAGCCCAAACCAAAAGACCTTAGGGGCTAGAGCCTTAAGGATTTCCTAATATATTCTATTAGTGAACAACCTTGAGGAGTGCCTCTTTCAGATAACATGATCTTTAAATGTTTTGATTAAGTAAATAGAAAGGTAGATTATTCAGAATTAGAGCAAATCCCTTTATAATGCATTGACATTCATTTCCCTTTATTATTTTCTTAATTTTGCATTCGTTGGTAGCATATGCCTTAAGTTATATGATATAGGAATCATGTGTAAAGGTCCCAAGTCAAATTAATTGTCATACCATAACCGTGTGTTATTTTCATCACTTATTTTATACTTCAAAATCCAAACAAAATTTATCCCTTGTCATTAAAATTTGGATCAGTGTCCAAAAGATGTGACTTCTAGACTTAACACGTAATAGTCATAAAATCATTTAATCTATAACAATTCTTTATCTGTAAGAACTCTCCAGATTTTTTATCAAATATAACTTTTTTCATTAATTTAATGAGAATGATGCTTAATCTCCTTCATTTTTTAGCAAACATACCTCAGCTCATTTGATATTTTCAAATTGCTTCTTATAGGCATTACCAGTCTATAATAAATTCTTCATCATTTTTTCAGTAACTGTGGATATATTCTTAGGAATAATTAGATGTGAGGACCAATAGACATGCATATTGTTAAAAATAGAGAGAATTAATTACAACTTTTTAATAAAAGATAAGACTTATATTGCTCTAATATACTTTTCTTTTTCACATTAAGTCAAACAAAGGTTGACATTATATATAAATAGGTCTTTTAGTTGTTATAGGCACTCTTAAATAAGTGAAAGGAGGGGATTTGAACTATAGGCCTAAAATGTAGTACCCCACTCCCATCTGACATGTGCCTTTATGTCCATCAGATGTTTGAGCACATGCTCAATGGAAACAATGTGCTAGAGCAGTCACATTCACTTATATCATGGAATCATAATTTAAAACATGAATAACACGATATCTAAAACTCAATTCCTCATTTTGTTTCATAAAACATAATGTACATCGTAATATCACACTATACAATCCATATATATATATACAAAATCAAAACTATAAGAGTCTACTGCTCTTTTACACATCATACATAAAAGAGGAATTGTTTTTACAAAAACTCTACCTAACTCTTCAGTCTTAGTTGATCGACCTTTAAGCCATTTCTCGAGTCCAAAAGCAGTACTCTAATTCTTCTAACTAGTCTTAGAAGTTACTTCTCCTGACTCGTACCTAAAAAGTCACGTTGCAATTTTGATGAGTTTTGCGAACTATATAAGCAAGCCATCATTGATGTGCTCACTCATATCACACAACATAACAGTTCATAGACAATTTATATAATCACATAATACACATCACTTAATTAATCATCATTTTGAATCAAATACAATTTATATTCACTTAATTCACATTTCTTATTCAGAACAATTCAAACAATTCATTTCAATCATTTAAAACAAACATATCAAATGTATAGGTAATTAAAATGTGACTCACATTCAATTATTTCCTTGTTGTGACCGAGTATCTTTTTAACTGTCCTATATCTGTTGTGGATACCATGCTCATTGATAACTGTCACATATCCATTGGAGATAATAGGCTAATTTTACATAGTTAGTCTGAGGCTCTTACCACATCATGAGCTTTAAGCTCTTTTTTATTAGTTACTTCGGTCAAAACTACCTTTATCTGATCATGCATATCATGTATGAAATGCATCAAATCTCATATATTCAATCGATCACATTTATTCATTTACACATTCACTTTTGCATTTCCATCAGACCTAAGTCCGATATTCAACAATTATGTTGAGTACATTTATTTTTATCAGATTCACATACAATGAGCACTTCCAATGAAATTTTCATACATCAAACTCCTCAGACTATTGATTTTCGGAATTAACACATTCACATCGATAATAATTCAATAATTGAAATTTAAACAAAGATAGACAAATTTTAGTGAGAACATCAAGGTTATTCACAGTGTGCTCTAGATAGCTATTGCCTTGATATCCCAGCAATGTCTAGATGCTGTCACTCTAATTGCACTTCTATATCATGCAACACATACACATTTACACATTGCAAATTTGCATAATCATATTAATTCTCATTCATACACATATGTATATGTGTTATGTATAATGCATGCTCAATTTGACTATTCCGGGTATATTTCCTTAATTCACTTCTCATGATCATTCATACTTCAAAACTCATATATGTCTAATTTGAATTTAGGCTTACACCTCAATTATTCAAGATTATTCTAGGTTCATCACTCAATCATTCACTAAGGTTATTCTAGAATTATAAGATCACATAATATCCAATTTCTCATTCATCTTTACTTAATCCACATCATTCATCTCCTTTGAATCTCATAGCATTCATAAGATCACTTTCATTCCCATAACATCTCTAAATTTCCATATTTGACTACTTGATGTACAACAATTGATTCTTAAGTTATAACTTCAATTATCACCCTAAACATATCACTCATTCAATCACTTAATCCATCATCAAATTAAGTTCATTTCAATCTTAATTCAAGCCTAAATGCATTATAGGAAAGTACCTAACCATTTATTATTTCAATCATCACCTAAAAGACAAGAATTCATATAAATGGCCCTTCCCACAATCGTGGGTTATATTAATAGAACATTTCTAGCACTTTCTTGCATTTCCACGATTGTGGATGCATTCCCACGATCGTGGGTTATGCAAATCCGAAAATCCTAGCAATTTATGTTCCAAATTTCTATCTTTTTAACTCCTATAAGTTACATCCAAAACATCTTATGCTTAGTTCATCATTCCTAGCTTAATTCCTCATCATTTCCTCTTCATTCTCACCTCCATTTCAGCTCAATATCATTCATAAACAAATCATAATCTATGGTTGATCATAATCAAAAAAATAGAACATCAATGTATATATACATTCATCAAATTTCTACACACATTCAACTCCATTATCACCTTCATTTTAATTTAGAATTTTGGTGAAAATTGGGAAAATTTTCTAAAATTATGAGTATTTTTGGACTAGGAAAAGTGCCAAGTGACAAGACAATTGATTCGTGGTAATAGAAATAAGTGACAAATGGCAATAGAAATTACTAACATGTGGCATAGAAAAATTGGGTAAAAATTAATTTAAAAATTGGGGGACAAATGGATTAGAGATTTAATGATATTGGGTGCCATAGCTAGAAGACTTAACATATTTCTTCATATGGCAAGTGTCATGACACCCACCACGTTATTAACCCACGATGTTTACCTAATTGAAAGACCATCTCATAGTCTTTCACCATTATTTTCATTACATGCTCTCTTATCTTCTTTTTTTTCTTTCTCCACTCACAACACTCTCTTCTCACCCTCTCAACATTGAACCTTGCTCTCATCCTTCACTTGCTACTTCTAGTTTTTCATTGTCTTCTTCATTTTGTTAAAAAAAAAACCTAGCTTATTCTTTTTGGAAAGTTGATGATCTTATAAGCTTAGGAGGAGTTAGGGTTACATAATTTTTGAAGAGCTTAGAGTTAAAACAAGTACTTATATTATGGTTCTTTATGGATTGCTTAAATAGAAATGTTTTTGATGATAGTAAGAGATAGGTTTATGAGTTAATGGAGTTGTATATACATGATGAAATATGAATGAAGAAATGAGAATATTGATGTCTTGTTTCTGTATATATGATGAGTAATAATTTATAAGTTGTTGTAGAGATATTTTTGAGATAGAATGATCATTATAATGATGTACATAGAGTGCAGAAATTTTGATAGATAAATGGATATTTTCATGTTCTATTTTTGATGTATAATAACATAGATTTTGTTGGTTTTTATAGAGATGAATTAGAATGAGTTTGAAGTTAAAGAAAAGGCAAGTGTACTATCTTGAAAAGAGAAGAACTAGGATGATAGTTAGAGATAAAATGAAGGTGATAATGGAGTTGAATGTGTACAGAAATTTGATGAATGTATGTATACATTGTTGTTCTATTTTTATGTTTATCATCAACCATAGATTATGATTTGTTTGTGAATGATATTGAACTAAAATAGAGGTGAGAATGAAGAGGAAATGATTAGGAATTAAGCTAGGAATGATGAACTAAGCATAAGATGTTTTGGATGTAACTTATAGGAGTTAAAAAGTTGGAAATTTGGAAGATAAATTGCTAGGATTTTCGGATTTGCATAACCCTCGATCGTGGGAATGCTTCCATAATTGTGGGAATGAAAGTGCTGGAAATGTTTCGTTAACTTAACCCATGATCATGGGAAGTCATCCACGATCATGGGAAGGGCCATTTACATGAATTCTTGTCTTTTAGGTGATGATTAAAACAACAATTGGTTAGGTACTTTCCTATAATGCATTTAGGCTTGAATTAAGCTTGAAATGAACTTAATTTGATGATGGATTAAGTGATTAAATGAGTGATATATTTAATTGAATTTATAACTTAAGAATGGATTATTGTACATTAAGTATTTAAATCTGGAAATTTAGAGATGTTATGGGAATGAAAGTGATCTTATGAATGCTGATGAGATTCAAAGGAGATGAATGATTTGTGTTAAGTAAAGATGAATGAGATATTGGATATTATATGATCTTATAATGCTAGAATAACCTTAATGAATGATTGAGTGATGAGCTTAGAATAATCTTGTATAATTGAGCTGTAAACCTAAATTCAAATTAGACATATATGAGTTTTAAAGTATGAATGATCATGAGAAGTGAATTAAGGAAATATACTCGGAATAGTCAAATTGAGCATGCATTATACATAACACATATACATATGTATATGATTGATAATTAATATGATTGTGTTAATTTGTAATGTGTAAATGTGTATGTGTTGTATGATATAGAAGTGCAAATAGAGCGACAACATCCAGATATTGCCAAGACATCAAGGCAATAGCTATCTGGAGTATACTGTGAGTAACCTAGATGTTCTCACTAAGATTTGTCTATCTTTGCTTAAATTTCAATTGTTGAATTATTATTATTGTGAATGTGTTAATTCTGAACATTAATAGTCCAAGACGTTTGATGTATGAAATTTTCATTGGAAGTGCTAAATGTATATGAATCTGACAGAAATAAACATACTCAACATAATTGTTAAATACTAGACTTAAGTCTGATGGAATTGTGAAAGTGAATGTGTAAATGAATAAATGTGACCAATTGAATATATGAGATTTGATGCATTTCATACATGGTACGCATGATCAAATAAAGGTAGTTATGATCGAAGTAGCCAGTGAAAAAAAGCTTGAAGCTTATAATATAGTAAGCGCCTCAGGCTCATTATGTAAAATGAGCCTAGTATCTCCAACAGATACGAGATAGTTATTAATAAGCCCAGTATCTACAACAGATACGGGACAGTTAAAAAGGCACTCGGTTAAAATATTGTAATAATTGAATGCGAGTCACTTGTGCATTGTCTATACATTTGATATGTTTGTTTTAAATGATCGAAATGAATTGTTTGAATTATTTTGAATGAGAAATGTGAATTAAGTGAATATAAATTATATTTGATTCAACATGATGATTAGTGAAGTGATGTGTATTATATGATTATATGAATTGTCTATAAACTGTTATGTTGTGTGATATGAGAGAGCACATCAATGATGGCTTGCTTATATAGTTCGCAAAACTCATCAAAATTGCAACGTGGCTTTTTAGGTACAAGAGAGGAGAAGTAACTTCTAAGACTAGTTAGAATAAGTAGAGTACAGCTTTTGGACTCGAGAAATGGCTTAAAGTTCGATCAACTAAGACTGAAGAGTTAGATAGAGTTTTTGTTAAAAAAATTCCTCTTTCATGTATGATGTGTAAAAGAGCAGTAGACTCATATAGTTTTGATGTTGTATATATATATGGATTGTGTAGTGTGATACTACAATGTACATTATGTTTGATGAAATGAAATGAGTAATTAAGTTTCAGATATCGTGTTATTCGCGTTTTAAATTATGATGCCACGATATAAGTGAATGCGACTGCTCTAGTGCACTGTTTCCACCGGCATGTGCTCAAATGTCTAATAGACGTACGGAGACAAGTCAGATGAGAGTGGGGTGCTACATTTTTAGTATCAAAGCATAGTTTGGCATCCATAGGGACAGATATAAGCATATAGATGCGATATATAGTGAGAGATTTGTATAGTAATCGTGATTATTGTTTATTATAGATCATCTGTCATAGGTGATCAAGTGGGACAATCAACTAACCTATAATCTCTAGGAGCCAGTAGGGAATCTTCTATACCTCGACCTAATAGAATGCCTCCGAGAATTCACGAGAGAAAGGAAAGGAGGCATGATAAACTGCGAAAGTAGGGGGTGTGGACTTTTACAGAAGTACAAACCCTGTAGGGTCTAAAGGATGGATAGAGAGAATGGAAAGAGTCTTCGATCATATGGATTGTGAGTTGGACGAGAAGTTTGAGTATATGGTTTCACTACTACAAGGTCCAGCATACCAATGGTGGAAGGCTTTTCCAGGTAGCACCACCAGGCCTTGTAGATTGAAGTGGGAAGACTTGTTGAAGGTCTTCAAAGAGAATTACATGCCCAATATCTACCTGGATAGAAAGATCAAAGAGTTTTTAGATCTGAAGCAATGGAGACTTACAGTAGCTGAATATGAAATAAAGTTTAATGAGCTGATGGGGTATGCTACTACCTTGATTCCTACAAAGGAAGACAAGTGTAAGAGGTTTGAAGATGGGCTGAATATGGAAATCTAGACAAGATTAGCCATTTCTAATTTGGGTAGTTTTATAGAACTACGAGCTGCCTCGATCCAAATTGAGAAGTTGTTGAAAGATGGCCAGGTATAATACATGTTGGGCCCCGATTCTTTTTCATACTAAATAAGCATATGTTCAGTTCTTTTTAAGGTTGTTTTTGATTAAATTGTTTTGGTTAGGAGTTAATTAGAATGTCTATGGTTGGAGGAATTTTTTTCTTAGATTGATGGAATAAAAAGGAGAAATTAAGATTAAGTTAGAAAATTCTTATGGTGTTAGTTACATTTAAAGAACAAGATTTTGTAGGGATAATTTGGGAAGATCACTTAAGATGTTAAAGGTTAAGGCTTATAAGGAGGGGTATTTAAGTCAATTTAGCTTCTTGTGAAAGAAAGGAAGAAAGAAAAGCTTGGTTTTGTCTTGCTTGAAAGAAGACAATGAATTTTACAAGAAAAGAAAGGGTGAGTTTCGGTTGAGAGAAGAAGAGAAGAAGAGAAGAAGAAGAGGTTAGGGTTTCACCTTTCATTGCTTTAGAAAGGTGTTTTTGAGAGTTTAACAAGAAGGAAAAAGAAAGAGGAAGGTTTAATCTTCCATTAGAGACAAGAAGCAAATTCGTGG